>JAAAKQ030512055.1:0-19608 GCA_010016005.3 Zanna intricata
AAAAAAAAAAAAAAAAAAAAAAAAAAAAAAAAAAAAAAAAAAAAAAAAAAAAAAAAAAAAAAAAAAAAAAAATCTACTGCTTTCTCAATTAACTAATCTGGAATTTATCATTTATAATTGTGGAGGGGAAAAAAAAAGCTTTTTATACTGTACAGGTGCACAAAAAAAAAAAACATTGGGCTTCTAATTTGTTACATCTCATGGATGAGGTCTGTAGTGTTGATTTAACATCAGAAACAAAAGGCAAACAGAACAGTTTTAGTTGTGCACTTGGTCATAGATTGATTCCCTATTTTTTTTTTGACAGGGCCATTATCAAAGATAGAAACTCTTTTAACAGAAAGCCTGAGTTCTGCAGTTCGCTAATGTGATTTTAACTTGTGTTCTACAGAAACTTTATGTGTGATAATAATGCCTTAGCGTTGTTCACCTTTAAAAAAAAAAAATACAGAAACTTTAATCATGATCCTTCAAATGGCAATAACATTCATCAATACCATAATTAATTTGAAATAGTGGATGTCTGAATAAAGGAGTCTTTCCTGCATAATAATAAATTTTTTTAAGAAGGCCAGCTGTGAATTAGCAATTTTTTTTTTTAACCTCCGGAACCACCATTAAGGTATATCTTCAGAGGATGAGATGAATAAATTGTAGCGTGTGTGAAAAATGCCATGCCTGACCAGGATTCGAACCCGGGACGTCTGGAATTAGCAATGATGAGAGTGTGGAATGTTCTTAGGAAACACTTATATATGCATTCGTAGTTTTACAGTTTGAAACATGCTGTGTGTAGTGACTTTACAATCAAAATTTTCAAGCATGAAAATGATGACTTTCTTGATTGTATTGTGTTTAGTTACAAGTCAATATTTCATCTTGGTAGGAAAGTTAATACACAAAACATCTGGGGATCAGAAAATCCCCAAGAACTCTTACAATGTGAAACAGACTCCTGAAAATTAAACTTTTTCTATGCAATATCCTGACTGCAAGTTTGCAGGCTGTTCTTTTTGGCTGAAGGAACATAACAGGAATTACTTATGCTATGTACATGGCTCTCTTTCTTCAAGATAGACCAGCAAGATTTATTTGGCAATAAGGCATGCCTCCTCTCTGGCATGACTGTAAATGGGATAGATTGAATGACATTTTCCCCAACCCTTGATCCGATAACAGAGCTGTTTGTGGTGGCCTCAAGGACACCTGATCTGACAGCAAGTGATTTTTCCTTTGGTGTTTTATAAAGAATCTTGTGTACCTACTGTTCAACTATAATTGAAGTACAGGGTTGATACATCTGTCATGACTATACTCTGGACATGCTGAATAAGTATAAGATGAGCTCTCCTACTGGTTGAATGTGTGCTGCATGATGAAAGGTGCTCAGACTGAACACTTATAAGGACATCATAAGTCAAAAGGAACTCTTCTTTTTTTGCAAATCCAATATAATATTAGACTAATAGAGTCCCTTCCACATACAACAAATCTATTTAATGCATTCAAAAGATAGTTTCAAAACAATTAGATATACCTACTTGCAAAGTTTTCTTATTTTATTTAAATATAAATAAAATTTACTTATGCTTTATTTCAATATTTTAATTTTTCCTTACATTATAAAAGTGGTATATATAGTACACATCCATATGTTTAAGGCTTAAAATCAACATGACAATTCTGATTTCTACTAAAAATTAACAATACAGTTAAGAAGAAAATTTTGAATATGTTACAATTTAATTAAAAATAAGCTCATCTAGCTAATTTTTTTTATAGTTGAAAGGATAAATATTAAAAAAATGATAATACATTTTGTTTTACAAATATAATAATAAAGCCAGACCAAATTAAAAAAAAAACTTGAAATTTTACAACATTATTCAAAACATTTTATAAAGCAATGATATATAGTGTCACACGAAGAGTTATAAAGCTTCTGATTTAGTATCACTTGCCCATTCTCTCATAGATTCTACTGAAACTTAATAGATCTTTTAATGAAGGTTCTGAGAAAATTTCAACCTTCTAGGATTTATAGAAATGAAATGGCGGCTTTTAAATAAAAACATCAATTTTGAATAAACCACATTTTTATTCATTACAAAATAGCTGGTAAGAATTATTAAAAACAGATGATCTAAGTTAAACAGCAATTCAAATTGAATAAGACACATTAACAATTAATCATAATCATGACAAATTATGTAAGTGTTTTTAATTATTCCAGTTCTACTTATCTGTCTTTAATCATTTTTACCAGCTATTTATAATGAATAAAAAATGTGGTTTATCTGAAATTTATGTTTTTACTTGAAAGCTGCCATTTTGTTTCTATATATTCTAATAATCATTAGGTGAATGACAGCTGAACACACACATTGAGAATATGTTCATACTGAAAGAGTACAACAGAGGATACAGTCATGTCAGTTTTAAAATTCTTTAGGCTTCCAATGATTATGGGGTTAAAACCAAACAAGAGAATCTATAAAGAATCATTACACAAGCCTGAAATCGTTGTGTTTTATTAGTTACTGATAATTGATTCTTATGAATTTTTTTAGCACTGAATCTAAAACTAATCTTCATTTTTTCCCCACCGTGTCAGGAATGTTTGCAAATCGCAAATTTCAAAATTTGTAAAAATTGCAAAAATATGATACAATAAAATAGATATAGAAATGTTTGTTTAATGATAAATTAATATAATACATTCACTTATATGGCTTATACTATGCATTCTTATAACTAAACAACTGAGTGGTCTGAGGAGGAGGGCATTGACACCTTAATTTCTAATGAAAATTATCACAAAATAAGCCTAATTTCTATTATAGTGAATTTTAAAATTAATTATTATTAATTTTTATAAGGTACATCATGCCTTTAGAAACCACCTCCCTTCTTCATCAACCATTAATAACAAAATATGTAAAATGCTCATAATTTTATTCCATGTGTTGAAGTCTCTGGACGGCGTATACTCTGTTTGTGCTTTTCCTTCTATGTTCTGTATAGAGTTCATCTCAGTGCAACATCCAGCAATACTTTAGCATTAACATAGTAGTTAACTTTTCTTGATAACTCCTTTCTATTTCTTTTGTGTTCTAACAAAATCACCCATCTCTTCGCTAATGACACTCTGATTTTCAGGAAAATAGTTCATATGTGAATTTAGGAAGTGAACCTTCAAGTTCATGAAGCAGCCTAAATTTTTATGCTTTTGCAGCATTGACAGATATGTATTCCCATTGCGAAGGACAACTTTGAGGCTTCATTTGGACGAATCTATGAACGGTTTCCAATCAGTACTTTCATATGGAACATTAAATCAAGTCCACATAAATCAATACAGATGACTAATTCTCAATCTTCTGAAAAATATGGAAGAAAATCCTTTCCTCCAGAACAAAAAAAATGAGATGCCAGCTACTCTCAGGTACTTCTCTTTAAGCCTCAAACCAAGCAATTCTGAATTTTCTGGTCAGATGTAAGTCCTGGACCAAACTGTTTAGTTCAGGCAGTGAATAAAGCTTTGGTGCACAGCTATCCCTGGGTTCTCGATGTTTTCTTCATTTAAATCACTTTTGGATTGTATATTACTGGTAAACTTTCTGGTAGAATTGGCACTGGTACATCTGGACTATGAGGAACCGGGTGTAAAGCAGATGGCATATTTAGATAGACAATCTTTTTTTTTTATTCTTCAAATTGTAACAGTGAAAACCAGTCAAACATGAGTAATAATCAATGGTGTGATTTCATAGCTCTGGTCACACCACTGGAACTCCAAATCTGAACGCTTCTTGTTCAGTTTTTGACCAACATCAAAAGTCCTTCAACAGGTGATATGTTTTGTCTTGATCTCTTATTCTCACTCCGAAACATGTGAGTTACATCTTGTTAAGTACAATCTGTCAGCCAACCTCTCCTACTTTCTTTTCATCTTTAACCCAAACCCCATCTATCCTCTCTTTACACTACTCAACTGTTACTATAAGAATGCAAAGTATAAGCCAAAAAATTGAAATTATTATATTTATTTATTTATTATTAAAAGTATATATATATATATATATATATATGTGTGTGTGTGTGTGTGTGTGTGTGTGTATTTCACAATATTACATTTCACAGATTTCTACTTTTTTTGAAATTCTGAAATTGCAATTTTGTGAAAAATCCTGATGTGATGGAATAAAACAGAGGTTACTTTCGAATTGAGCATTAAAAAATAGATAGGAGTCAATTGTCAAAAGTTAAAACAATTTCACAACCCAAATTTTAATTAGAAACTAAAAATAAATGTAGCAATATAATCAAAAAAATGTATATTGGTACAAATTAGAAAAATCTTACTTTTCATTGATAGGAATAATAATGAAATCTTTGGTGAAAATATTGACAGCTTTTGTCCAACTTTTAACACGTGAATGTCTTTTTTCAGCTGGAGTAGCATCAGGATCATCTTCCAACGGGTTATATGAACGTCTTGTACCTGTTGGCTTGGTAGTCAATCTTTTATAAAAAAATGAACTAAGAACATGTGTTCTCTCCTGATCCTCTTTACTCAACATGTTAAGTGTTAAATATCTGAAAGAGAAAACAAACAAAACACACTGTTTCTATTATTTGTATTATTTTCCTTTTACATTTCAAAAGTTTTTTCAACCGATTGCTAACTTGATTAAACAGTATTGGCCTTGTAAAGGTTAATCAGGATAATTGGCCTTCCACTATATTAAGAAAAGTAATTAGTACGGTTTAGCAAATTAATTATTAAAATAAATCTAGAAGATTTTAAACAGTACAAAAAATGGCATGTTTCAAAAATCTTTTACACAGGTAAAAAATTAAGTAATTGGGTGAAATAAGGGATAATGTAAGTAGGAAGACTGTACAGCAATATTCAGTTACCTTGTTTTCATCCAAAATTTCAGAAATGAGAAATATCGTACTGCACAATCTTTTTATTTTCAATATTAAAAATTATTAATAGATGTACAAAGAAATAAGACACTTTCCGTATTTAATCAACCAATAACGAACGAGTATGACGAATTAATACTCTATGGTGTGCTAACAGCAGGGGAACCAATCATTTGACAATCAGAAAATTAAAATGCAGATTTTCATCACCCAGTACATCAGTTTTATTCTCAACCTACACAAATTCAATTTTTTATTATAACCTAAGTGTAATTGCTTCAGCTTACTTGCAATAAATGGCAAAAATCCCACTTGAAAAATAGTTTAAGTGTTAGAACATAAAAAATGTTTAAAAGTAATAATACTGACTTAAAAAATACAAACTATAATTATTGGTTTTTTTTTAAATGGCAAATAAAAAGCCAGAATTAAATTTAAAAAAAACAGAAAAACTATCACCAGGTTATTAATCATCTTTAATCTGGCAATGAATCAAAAAAGGAAAGTTAAAAAATAAAATTAAAAAAAAAAAAAAAATTTCTTACTATTTTATTTACAGTTTTATAGGTTTAATAGAGTACTATCCTCCTATACAACAGCAACTCACATCAACTGCAAAGGTAAGTTCTGATAAAAATAAAAAAATATAGAGAAACAACATGAAGATATTATTACCAAATATGAATTATTTTTTCAATATGTCTTGATAAAAATAATTTAAAAAATGCAGAGAAAAGACAAATAAGACCTAACCGCTATTAAATACGACCTACAGCTTCCTGTACAATTCCTTGTACTTGAGTAATGGATATAAATTTTGTATGCGTAAAATTGCAAAATTTGATGTACAAAAATACTTTGAAAACCTAAATAACATCAGGCAATTGTATATTAAGCTATAGTATTATTGTTAAACTACAGAAAAGAAAAATCTTTGAACTTGTACGAGGGCAGTGAAAATTTAGTTAAAAATGATATTTTACTCAAGTAAAAAAAAAAAAATTTTGTTAAAAATGATATTTTACTCAAGTAAGAAAAAAAAAAATTGGTTCATTATCAGTACAGGACTAAAGAAAATATTGGATATAAATTATGGATGAAATAGGATATACCAATTTACATCACTAGTACTATACAGCTTACTTGTACTATACTGTTTTCAGTTAGCTTATAGACTGAAGAATAAACAAATGTTGCCTTTTTGTGTGAGCGAATTCATCATGATTCTGCTGAGTTACACCCTTTGCATCAGTGCCAATTCACAATGTGGCAATATTTATATAAAACACTATAATCATTACTCATACATAAGTTACTGTATAATTAATTTGTCATACGTCAATGTAATTAAAAATTTATATTGTTACGTCTTCTCGGTTCTATTAAACCCTTCATCTTTTCATATAACCTTTTTGTTCTTGTATTCAGTATTCTTGTTTCTTTTATTTATTTATTCTAATGTTAATATAATGCAATTTTTTTAAGTTTTCAGGAATGCGGAATGTATGTAAGTTTTCTAGATTTATGTCTGTATGACTTGAATTATACCATTACTTTGACACTATGTCTGATACCGATTCAACTGATAACAATGCACAATTATTGATATCCCCTCCAAAAAAAGCCCTTAAGACAAAAGTAAATTACAGAGTAATCCAACAGCATTGATTTCAGATGTTGTTAATAATCTGCTACAATTACAGGAAGTTATGCTGCTTCAGTATACAATGTGATTCGCTATGAATCTAATGAATTATGGTTTCTAAAAAAAAAAGAAACCCACAGATCAATTGGAGAAAGAGTTGATAATTTGATAAAAACGCAATCAATTCATAAAACAAGTACACAAATTTTATTTATTGAGATATGGTTTAGTGATGTGTTGAGGAGGTCCAATTGTCAGTTGAGGACTAATTTCATAGAAAAACATAGTTCATCACCCAGCATTCACTTTCAGGGTGAATTTCAAGATTAGTTTCTCCTGATCGATTTAGTAAAAATGTCATGACTCTCATAATGCTATGCTATTGTTGTTTACTCTGCAAAATACACAAATATTTTATTTTTTTGCAGCCTCCACCATTCCCATAACTGCCAAACTCATGCCTTACTTTATTATTATTACATTTACTTAAGAAGTTTATATTTTTATTACATTTAGAATTAGGCTAATTTTTTATGATAAACTGTTTCAATAAATTACATTGCAAAGTAAAAAAATGAATACAATATTTAATAAGTTTCTTGCATAAAAATGAAGATCCCAGTAACTAAATGCATCATAGATAAGAAATAAAAGCAAACAAACAATTTTTAAAATTAATTAGGAACACATGATTGCTTAAAAATTTTTCTAAAAAATTAGCCTATATTATTTAGCAAATTAATCAAAAATCAATATTTAATAACTTCATAAGCATAAAGATGTTAAGAAACACAGATTTAAATTTAACAAAGAATATATATGTATAATCACAACTTAAAATCACTGCGACTAAAACTAATACAAATAAGAAAACTAGAACAGGATACCTTATTTTGTACAGAAAACAAACATTATTAAAATTTACTTGAAAAATATTTTCTCATTATTATTCTAAGATATAATAAAAAAAAAAAAAAAAAAAAAAAAAAAAAAAAAAAATAAAAATAATGAGATATAATTACTTACATATTATGCATGTATAAAACACATGACAACTTTTCTGAAATATCTTAAGGTTTCTAATGGTATGCCCTTTTCTAAAAGTTTAATTTTGGTGGCTATCTGTTCTTTTTCTGCCAAGATTGTAGCTTTGAACTTTTACCTTTCTTCCTCCAGTTTTTCAATTTCTACTTACATGACTACATTTACACTAATTTCCATTTACATGACTTTATTCTGTTCTTCTTGAGAGCAGATCTTTATTTTTTTACAAGACATTCTTCATATTGTCTTCTAAAGCTTCTCACCTAGTAAGAATTTTTTTGATAATGAAAATATTCTCCTTGCTCCCAGCTTTAAAAATTACGTAAGAAATTTTTGCTGATAAATTATTGTCTCAACTTTAAAAAAGCCACCTCTGATATTTTTTGCAATTTTTCTTGATTTAGTGTATTTTCTGAAGTTCCTGCCTATGGTAACCATGACTTTGGTTCAATATGGCTTCCATTTGTAATGCGACATACATCCACCTAAAGTCAATTTCTTTCCAGACTATAGCTAGCAAAGTTGGCATTATCTCTGCAGCTGCAGGATTAATTTGAACTCTAAACTCAACTTGATCACCATGCAAAGGTGGTACATAAACTGATCTTTAATAAACCCCCCAAGAAAGAATCTAGCGGGTCAAATCTGGGGAGCAAGGTGGTCATGCATCTGGGCCTTCACGACCAAGCCACTGACTTGGGAATTGTGTGTCATGAAAATCTTGGACTTCTAGGCGGTAGTGAGGTGGTGTGGCATCTTGCTGACAGTAATGATGTCTATCTTGGTCATCTTCATCTATCAGAGGAATTACAAAATTTTGAAGCATGTCCAGATAAACAGTATTACTTACGGTTACCTCCTGGAAAAAGAATAGGCCATATAAGGTCATATAATGTTTGTTTGCTTAGAGAGAAAAAAGTTGACCTTAGGGCTATCACGAATGTGCTGCAAAGTTTCATGAGGGGTTTTGCTAGCACATATTTGGCAGTTATGGATGTTCACCTTGCCACTGATGTTAAATATTGACTTTCTACTAACAATTACTCTAGAAGTGCATCATTATCTGCAATTCTATCCATCATTTCCACACAATACTGGGGCCCAGCATCTTTGTCACAATCTGTAATTTGTTAAATCACAATTAGTTTATGTGGCTTCAAGTGCAACTGTTTACATAATATATGCCAACCAGTGATTTGTGGAATGCCAGTCTCACTTCAGCCATGTCAAGTTGATTTTTTCAGATTATGTATTTCTTAAGATTATCAAATAACTTTGATCACTGCAGTTTCAAGGATTCATGGGAATCCTGGTGATTTTGTATGTTTAACAGAACCTGTCTCAATGAAAGTTTGATGCAAAGAGTAAACTATAGGCTCTCTATTGTACTCTATGAAAATTACACTGATCTGCAGTTGGTGACAGTAAATTGTACAACAAAACACACAGTGAGCATACTCCACATTAGTAAATGTACCACCACACCATGTTCTCCACAAGCAGAGATATGTTAATAGAAAAGCCACCTCTGAAATTGTTTACAACTTCTCCTCACTTTTACTGATTTTTTTTCTAAACAATGTCTGATTTTTCCCCTGACTAAGTTTTTACTGGTATTTCTACACCAGTAAATGTCACCAGTGTTGACAGTGACACTTGTGACCAAATTCATCAGTCATGAAGTACAAGAGTCAAAACTAGTGCTTTGTCATAAATGAGATCCCAACTGAATCTGTAAATTATTTATATAAATTTCTATATGCTTCTAAAGTTGTGAATTCCTTTTGAATCACCCAGTATGTAATAAAAAATATAACAATAATTACTTAAGATAAAAGTCTATGATGACATCATTAAGAAACTGATCTTCCCCTAAGCAGGCATAGTCTTCTGTATTTATTGGGATTCCCCCTTTCGTAGGTGGGGGAGGATACACCATAATTCTGTAACAATACATTAAAATATTAATGCACATAAAAATATATTACACATTTTATTTTTTAGTCTATAAAATTAATTAAATTCAATTTAACCTAAAGCATCAATTACAATTCCTCAGAAAATTTTTTTTTTATCAATTTATTAAATTAAAAGGCAGCATTATATTACTAGAAAAAAAGTTAAATTATTTATATTTTTAAAAGATATGACAGAGGCCATAAATTAAACAAATGTAGAAAATAAGTAGACATGATACCGATCAACGCCAAAATAGCACAGCAATTCTTGAAATAGCATGCATACAAGTCAGATATTTTAGGGAAAGTAAGGAAGGAGTTAAACAGCTATTTTCTGTTCACTTAACAAAAATATATGGTTGCAGATCAGCATGCCAAGCCTACTGAAATGCAAAATATAACTGACCAACCATGTATGTACTACCTTTAATTCATTACTCTTAAAGGAAATTAGCTTGGGCTGTCATAACTCATATGCTTTACGTAAGTTCTCTTGCCGTAAAAAATTCCTTACGTACAGTTAAACAAAATTAATATAATACATAATTATTTACCATTTCCCTCAGTTCGGAAGGCTGCTAGCTACTTTTTTGTTTTAACAAAGCCATTCATTCTATAATAGATTTCAACATTTACAATTAGTTCATTTTCAGATTCAAGGCAAGCATGCATTGAATCATTTCAAATATATATAAATTACTATCATAGTTGTTTTATTTTATAATATATTTTTTTGAATATTAATTTTAACTTTGTTATCTGTTTAAAAAATAATGCTTAGATAAGACTTTATTTTTTACCTAAAAAATATAGATAAAAAAATCATCCTATAAATAAGTTATTACTACTACAAATATCTGGAGCGGAGCTGTTGAAAGTCCTTTTGTTTTGTATGTACAAATTTTATAAAATACTGCTAGCCTGGTCTTATTGTTTGTATAATTGCTTTGCTAGAAAGAAATTTCAAATAACTAATTACAAGCAAGGTGTTGTAGATAGTGTTTTCTTACCATAATATCTCCTATTAGTTTTTTCAAAATATATAATAATTCATTATATGTATATAAGGATAGTTTTTTTTTCTTTAGCTTTGAAGCTTTTAAGTTCAGTATCTTTTTTTTAAACAGTAACATAAATGTATTTACAACACAAAACCTTTTTTCTATTTATTTAGAATAATACTTTCTCATGATAATAGTACTGAAAGTATTGCATGGAAACAATATCTCTTTCCAAGGTAATGACTTGCTTTCCAGGAAAATACAATTTAAGCTGTGACATTATTAAATCAAAGTTAACTAACAGTGATAATATAGATCAAAAACAGAAAAAAAGACTACAGATAACAAAGGGGAAATTTAAATTAAATTTTGCAAAGATTATTTAAAAATATAATATACACTTAGAATATTCAGTTTCCACTAGATCTGCTGATTAGTCAAACCTCTAATCACTACAGCATGGCTTCCTTTAAACGATAGCTTTTCCTGCTAAATGACAGTTTCAAAAAAATTGACTTTCTTTTCACACTCCTTTAAATAGCCTCTCCATCTTATATGTTGGCCAAGTTATTTTCATTGCACACCTTCTATCCAGTTCATATGTCCAAAGCAACATTCTAATCCACCTTCTGCGATTTTTCTTTACAAAATCATTATATCAACCACGTTACAGTTTTTCATCTCAAAAGTTTCTGCTTGAACCAGAATTTACTTCCTCTTAAAGGTTATCCAAAAAAAAAAAATACAATTTTGTTATAGGAAATAGTATGTACTAGTGCTGTATAGGAATATACTTCATAAATATTTTTAAGTATATATAGCTGACGAAGATACCCTTAAAAGCACTCCTGTATTAAACGTAGGAGATAAGTAGTCTAATAAATGTATACAAATATAAATGAAGTAAAGTAAATAAAGCTTATTTTATTAATCTTTTATGATCGTTATGTTATTAATCTTACATATATAAAGCCAAAAGTTTTTCTGTTTGTTCTCATATCATGGGAGAACCAACTAATCTATTATTTTCAAATTTGCAGGATAGATTTACTGTTATTCCAGGGAAGGTTTTAAAGCCATAGACTGAGGCCCTAGCCCCCTTGGGAGTGAAGTTGTGAATTGAAGAAAAAAAAAAATTAATCTTTTTACCTTCATTATTACATTTGAATTTTTGTTGTCAAAGTTACGTGAACTTTAGTTATAGTTTCTAGCATTCTGTCTTTTGTAATTTAGTTTCTTTTTCAAATTTCTATAAAGCCAGAATACTTTACTGTTATAAGTATCAATCTCACAACCTTGAGCATAATAAACTTCAGGGGCAAAGCCCTCTGGCTAGATGGGAACAGCAAGCCCCGCAGGAATCCAGGGAATGGGACCCCCTGACAAGATGGTAATGAAAAGTGAAGCAAGCTTTATGGTGCTCCTAGGTTGGCTCTAGGTTGGCTTCTCCTGGGTCCCAGGCTAAACAGATGGGCAATATATGTAAATAAAAATAATTGTGTGTATGTGTGTGCATAAATGAAATATAAAAAGTTTATAAACTGAAAATATTTATAGAATTTATTTAGTAATAAATTCATTTTGTACTGAACCTTCTAATTACATTTGCTTGTTCTCTCAAGAGGATAATACACAAAATGCAGCTAGCTATCTCAAGCATTCAACAATTTTTTTTTTTTTATTTGTTAAAAATAATATTTTGATGAGTTTAATCAGCTGTTATGTATATAATACTTACGTTTGTATTGGACTAGGCATTCCCCTAGGCATTCCTGTTTTTCTTAGTATGTTCTGAACCTAAAAGAAAAATTAAAAAGTAAAATTTGTTACTAAAAATAACATAACATCTTTACAAAAACAGTTACAGCTGCGTTCTTTAAGCACAACTTCAGTGTTAGTAGTACATTAGCTCAAGTATGGCTGGAAAAAAAATTTAATTAACTTTCTTTTAAATAAAATTTTAATGCTGCAGAACTATGCTACTTCATGAGCAATCTTAAACCATTACATGAAACATTGTATAGCATGTGTACGGTGTAGTATAGTATGGTGTCTGAAAGTAAATTACTTTCTATAACATAAAAAAGAAAACTTTATAGACTAAAAGCAAGAATTTTATTTTTAATTCCATAATCAGCGAGTTTAGGACAAACCTAATGCAAGTTTATTTTTTTCATTATCTCATTACATTTCTTTTCCACATATTTCTTCTTTTTTTATAATAAATCTCTTCATTTGGGATTATTTATTATGACACATTTTGTTTTTAATGTGTAAAAGGATTTTTGCTTATACAGTGGAGTTTCAGAAGTCCAGTACACCCAGTAATCTGGTATTAAATATATCATAACACATATATGCAAGATAAAAAACTTCTTTTGAAAAAATTCTGCATTTTGATAAAACTGACATTTATAAAAATATGTACTTTAAAACAAGTAAATAAAAACATGAACGTACATATTGTATAAATAGGCCTACATGCATGCCTGTCTAAATGTAACTATTTTAATGATAATGGAAATAATATTTTCTCTGTCTATTGATGAGTTCCGTCGATCATATATGAAAAATAGGAGAGTGTTAGCAGGCAGAAAGATGCAGGTGGAGCGTGGGTCAGCTTGGGCATAAACGACAAGCAGTATTAGTTATCTATGGTAGAGTAACGTGCTAGTGTTGTGTCTCCTGTATATTACTGTAGCTAATGTAAGAAAGCCAGCTTTTAATAGTACTAAATTTGTTTTGTGTTTGCTAAGATTTCTGGTTTTTTTTACTACATCATATGGCATATGTGTGTCAGGGTGTGTTTTAAACAGCTTATTACAGTACATTTAAAATGACATAACCAATTAAAACAAGCACAAAACTTTAAAACAGAAATTTGAGAAACTTGATAAAGTTGCAAAACAAACAGATCTGGCTAAGGAATACCACATTGGAAAGATATACAATGTCCACAAAAATCAAACGGAAATTGAACATTTTTATAAAAACTACTGCATCTGGTCCTGGAAAAATACATGACCCTGAGAACTGGTGACTTTCTTAATCTGGAGGAAGCTGTGTTGCCTGGTTCCTACAAGAATAAAGTAGACATATCCCAATAAACTGTGATATTCTTCATGAAAAAGCAAAATTCTTTTATCAAGAAATTATGAACAAGGATGATTTCCATGCAAGCATTAGGTAGCTTGACAAATTTACAAAACAGTATTCATTTTTTGGGTGTAACTGGAAAAATTAACAAGCAGTTCTTCAGCTGTAGCTCATTTCATGAAGGAGTTAAAAGGTAAAATAAAATCAATGAAACTTGTCTTTGAGCAAATTTACAATGCTGTTGAGAGGGGATGTAATCGGAGATTATTACCAAGTAACCAAGCAAAAACCTTTGTTCATAAAGGAGAAAAGTGTGCTCCTGGTCATAAAGTGCTAAAGAATAAATAACATTCATGCCATGCTCAAATTCATCAGGTACACAAGCTTGATTGCTGGATGTAGGTAAATCAAAAAAACATTGTTTTAAGAACATAGTGATGGATAAACTTCCAGTTAAATACACAAACCAAACCAGAGCCTGGATGATATTTCAACTGTTTAAAGACTGGTAGCAAGATCAATTTATTCCTTCTGTAAGAGTATCTAAGAGAACAAAATCTTCCTCAGAAGGCTCTCTTTATAGGTAATGCTACTAGTCATTCGGGTTAAGTTGACAAATAGAAAATTAAAACCAAGAACGAGTTCAATGAGGTTATGTACTTGCCAGCTAGTATGACAGCATTTTTTTTTTTTTTGATTAAGTTTATCTTATGATGTCTCAATCTTCTTCAAATTCTCTCTTATTTCTCAGATCCATCTGCATCTTGTCTTGTTTTTTTTTTTCGAGTTAAGATTGAATTGTACCAACTGTTTCAGAAGTCTTGAATCTCATGACGTATCCAAAGACTTAAAGTCTCCTCTTAGACAAAGGTTCTAACTCTTTGTACACAACTCTGTAGGGTACAATCACCACTGCCCACCTTTCTGGTACTTTTTCTTGATAAAGGTTTTTCCAATTCTTTTGATTTTCTGGAGTCTGTTGGTCTTTAATCGTTTATTTAGGTATAAGAGTGTTTCTGCTACACAAGTGGCTTTCTGTTTTCTAACTTGTGTTGTAGTGTCTTACTTTTGCATTTATGGATTAGCTATTTTTTACTATTTGTACTAGGTTAATTTTTGTGCTTTAGCTAGTTTGTTAGTTCATGTTTGGACTGAGGTTTTATCATTTAGGTAGTTTGTTATTATTTCTCAGAGTTATTTAATTGGGTTTGCTATTTTGACGTTATTGTTTGTGATTACTTCTTTTAACTGTGTTGGTTTTTGGGGTGTAATTTTTTGTATTTTCTAAAGATATTTTGAGGCCAATCTATTTGCAGTATTTTGAGATTTTACCTCAAACTCATAGAAACTGTCTGTGTTTTAGCTTCATCAATGTCATTTGCTAGCAGTGTCAAGTCGTCGGCAAAACAAAGGCAGTTTTGTTTTAATTTTTTGGCCTATTTTTATTTTTGAGACATTTTTTAATCATTCCCTTATTACCATTTCTAGAGCACAGTTGAATAGTAGTGGTGAGAGTCTATTACCTTGGCACAGTTCTGTTTCGATAACAAATGGATCTGAGAGTTCCATCTCAGAATTTCACTTTTGAAATTCTGGGAGTGAGATTTTGGGAGAACAGAAATCTCACAGGGAGTGAGATTTCCCTGTAGTTGTCAAGACTGTTTTTTTCCCTTTTATTTTTTTTATTGAAGCAGGTGGATGACAGATATTGCCCAGAATTCTGTTAATTCTTTGATCCAAATATCAATAAGCTGTTGAAGGGAGATTTTTGCTGGTCTTACTGGATCTTTACAGATCTCTATTAAGGTCTGATCTTCTCCCACAGCTTTAAAATTCTTCATCTAACCCAATGCTTGATAGACTTCTTTTATTGTGGTAGGGTTAATCATTATCAATAATGTTGAGGTTTAGGAGTTGTTGGATTTTCATACTATATTTAAATAAAAACAACGAAGTGGTTTAATTAATAAAATTTAAATATTATTTTGTACAAAGGAATAATATGAAGCCTAAAAAAGATAAATTCATGATTTGCTAGATATTTAATTGTAACTTTATTATCGTTTATAATTTTAACCAATTAGTACAATGTAATAATAAGAAATGTAATAAAAGTTATAAAATTTTAGTTTGTAAATAATGTACTTATGTTGCTAATTACATAAATTACAGTAACCTTGGAACTGTTAACAAATACTAATAATTCAGGAGAATACAATTATGTTGCTGATGCCATTTTATTTCATTCTCCTTATTTTAAAATAATATACAACACAAATGTTTAAATGTTTGTTTCTTAACAGGAATGTTAAATCTAAATTTAATGAGTTTGTGAAGGTTACTTATATGAAATAATTAATCTACCATAAAAATGATTATTAAATTAATCTCGTGTACAAAGATTCGATAGGTTCAAAGAAGGTTTATCGATAGGTTCGATAGATTCAAAGAATTCAATAAGTAAATTCAAACAACTGTAGTTATAAAAAAATCCAAATAAAAAAGTTTCTTTTCAAAATCATAAATTAAAATTCATTTAGAACAGCTGAATGAAGATTAGTTTCATATCCACTATTATTATTAATAATTCATTAGAAGAAAGTTGGCCTGTTAAAGAACACTTTTGAACACAATCCCTCAGGTATAAGTTACTGTTTTAGAGAGTTAAATCTGAAACTTAATTTAAGATAGTCAAACGTATAGTAATAATTACATAACTCATGCAATCATTTGTAAATAATTTGAATTCTGGAGATGTGGCCAAATCAAACACCAAACTCAACTTTCATATTCCCCTCTCCTTTCAAGATTAAATGGCAACTCACACTGATAAACTTTTTCAAGAAGTCTGATCAGTTATGTTAGAATGAACAGCTGAAAACTATATTTGCGATGTACAGGAACTTCAATCTCTGATAAGAGCTGAATTAAAAAAAAAAAAATTGGCAACTTTTGAGTAGATCTTGTTTCATCAAATAACAAACTATGGAGCAACTTGGTTCTCCTGTGAGGGAAAAGTTCGAAACTTAATTATTAGCGAATAAAATATTGCTGATGATTTTTTAGTTGTTAGGATCAAATTTTTTAGAAGGCATTTTATCAATAATGGCCATTACTACAGATATAAGCTTGAAATTCTTATAATGAAAATTCAATGAAATATTATAATAGAACATTGAGATTTTCTGCTAGACTTATAGTCTAGAGACGACTACATCAGATTCTTTTTAGACCTCCAAGGGATTGTTTGAAATACAATAAAAAAATAAACATCATTAAGAGCTCTAAATCCTCCCAAAATTTTTTTCTTATTCTTATATCCTATAAAAAAGAAGATGATTTTAAATTAAGATACTAAATATAATCATTACCTCTTTTGGTGAAGCTCGAAC
This sequence comes from Zanna intricata, assembly GCA_010016005.3. Lineage (NCBI taxonomy): Eukaryota > Metazoa > Arthropoda > Insecta > Hemiptera > Fulgoridae > Zanna > Zanna intricata. The sequence continues at coordinate 17,072 of JAAAKQ030512055.1, forward strand.
TAAAATATCATTGGCTTCCTTACTACATAATTCTTCATACATATTTTTGTCAAAAAAGTTATTTAAAATTGCTTTTATTTTACATTTCGCTGTGTCACTTAATCTTTCTGGTAACAGAGTAATTCTTTTTTGTGTTTCAACTGCGAAAAAAACAATGTTTTAATGTGAAAGAAATATTTTAAAAAATATACATATACAAATATAATGGTAATTTTATAGAAGATTTTGTTTACCCAAAAGAATACAGGTAATTCTCAATTCTTTGTGCACACAGTTGTCATTTGTCAACTTCATATATTTTGTTTCATTTCAAATGAGTAAATGTTACAATAGCAATTGTAATATTTTCCTCTAATATATCCATACCTATTGTAATGTGATAGCACACAATATTTCTAGCTCATACTATACCATGTCAGTAACCTCAAATGTAAACATCTGGTCCATATCTCGACATGATGCAACCTTCAAAGTAGCCTCTTTTTTTTTTTATTTAGCTGACTGATCATTTGCTTGATTTTTATTTTTACCTAATCCTAATAAAATTATCGTAATCGTAATATTCTAGCAAACAATAGTGTCCTTTATATTTCTTATAATAACTTCTTACAAGTGGTAGAAAACTGATGTCTAAATTTGTCGACAATAGATTTTAATGACTAGAGGTCATAACTAAAACTATATTTCCTGTGCAGATTCATGGTGGAGGAAATCTTGAATTTATTAGAAGGTAATGAAGATTATCTTGATGCCACAGTTTACAGTAAACCTTAAAAAAAAAATCATTTTTTAAGTAATGACAATTACGACCAGCCACTTGAAGATGTGAACCATGTTCCAGAAAATAAACTTTGTGCAGAATTAGTTTGTAAAAAAATCACAGAAAATGGTCTTGTTAGAGAAGGATACAGTGGCGATAAATTTCATTATTAAATTTCTAGTACATCATCTGAACCACCACACACACATCACACTAGAAATATTACATTTGTGTGAAAAATAAAATTTCAGATGACTACATTGTCTGATCCAATGCAAGAAATGATCACACAGATAGTGTTACAATAACATGAAAACTAAATTTCAGATTCCAGTGGATTAGGGTCGTCACAAGCAAAACTTGCAAAGAGAATAACAATCAAAAACAATCAATACATGCACTCATTGAGCTGAAATGAGTAAAGCTTGACATTCAAGATAAATTTAAACAAGAATTCACCCTTCTAGATTTCTTAAATGAAATTATTTATCATCCATTTATATATTACATTTTTTGATGAAATACTTGATTTTATAATTGAAAATTCAGCACATTATGCTACTGAAAAATGAACACGTCATTTAAATTATCAAGAAATGATATTCACCTTTTTTATAACAATTTTGTTTACAATTCTTTGCCACAAAGATGGTGTATTGGAAATGGGAGATGATGTATAAAATGCTGCAGTGTGTATAAGCATGTCCTGGAATTAACTCTGAATTGAAAAATGAGGGGAAAAATATGAAAATTGTGAAATATCTTGAATGATTGATGGTAAAAATATTTACCTGGCAATGCCTACCTTCCAGTCGACAAATCCACAATGCCTTAGTCATAGTATGTGCCTTAGTACATAGTATATGTGGCACTAAACATTTGCATGGTCAGCCAATTTGTTTAATGTTTAGAATACAAAGTGTTGGTTATTTGTACCAAACATGGATATACAGTTTAAGGGGAATCATACCAGGATGTCAAAACAAGTAACACAATACCCCAAACTGGAACTCCAGAACTGGGTTTGAGAGTTCAGTAATAAGTGATTTTATCTCCAGGACTGATGGTAAAGCACAATACATTTTATTTTTTGATAACTTTTTATATTACTTTACTTTATAAATGCTTTGCAATTCTATGGCCATCATGGAACAGGAATGGTACATTCAAATCGACTAGAAAAGGGACCACTTCCAAAAGAAGATTTATGAAAAAAATAAAATCAAGGCAGTTACTGAAGTATCTCTGGTAAGATACTATTCTTACTGCTGTCTTATCAATGAATGAGCTGCATGCCACCACTTGGATGAGCTATCTATTTCACTTCACACTGAAAGAATGTGAGGATAACTTAGATCTACTCAATTTTACTGGATATATGGTCAATTCATGCTTAAATATACATTCTGTAGTTCAACCACTTGTCAGAAGGCCAGGTGAAAAAGTTTCTTCATGAGTAATGCTGGAGATAAGGTACGATCAAAAATCCCATATTTTAGAAACTAATCAAACCCAGATACATTGCGCACAATATTGGAAAGCTAAGGGGAAAAAAAAGCGAGTCTCTACATATGCTGAGCAGGAGAATTTCACTCTAATAATGGTGAAAGAATTTACAAATACAGTAGTAAAAGTCTGTTGTATTATCAACAATCTTTCTTTATCTGTTTAGCCTCCGGAACTACCGTAAGGTATTACTTGGATGAATGAGGATGATATGTATGAATGTGAATGAAGTATAGTCTTGTACAATCTCAGGTCGACCACTCCTGAAAAG
>JAAAKQ030512066.1:0-19607 GCA_010016005.3 Zanna intricata
GCCAGCCCTGGGAGTCGTGGCAGCAGATTAACCTATCTTTTGCCCTTTCTGCTTGGGCTCCTGCAGCGGAGCCCCCCCTTCGGGAGTCCACATTAGATTTTCTAATCTTTACTTAAAGTGGTTGTAATTATTACAGCTTCTTGTTTGCGATTATGATGAGTTGTTTATATTTCTTCTTTTTTTTTTTTTTTGAGTGATGATTAATTCACCACATAAGATTGAAACTTTATACATGGGAGTGTGGAATGGAAATTTTGTAGTTTATGAAAATCTTGTTGGGATTTTTCATAGTTTTTTCAGTATTTTCTTTTATTGTTTAATAATATTAGGAGTTATTCCAAACTATGCCAATAATTTTAATCAAATCAGTATTTGTTTTCATTTCATAGTTAGTGTAATGGTTAAAAAATATACTGAATATTTCAAAAGTGTGTTCATTCGTAGGATAGTTACCAATCAATAGCTTGGTGAGGAAAGGCTAGTTCATGGTCAGCAAAATCCTGCTACCATAAGTTCTTTATAAAGATACTTAAAGATTATAGTTTATTCCAAAATGCGATGTTGTAGGGTTGCATAAGCATATCTTGAACAATTTTGATACAATTCAACAAACTTATTCATGTATTAAAGTGAAGCTAGGCACTTTTAGTCTTCATGTAAGAGCTTTATTTTGTGAACTGTTGTGCCATCCATTCTAAATAAAACTGTTTAAATGAGCTTGGAAAGTCTGATTAAATCAAGAGTGATTTCAGTAAAGATTAATTTCCCTAGATATTAAAACTTGTGTTTTTTTTTTAGCTTCTTAAAGCCTTTTTTGTTACATTTCCACAGAAAGTGTCAGTGGTTATATATTTAATTTTTATAAGGGCACTGTAATAATGCTTTTACATACATTTTTTTTTTTTTTTGAGTCTAATGTAATGTAATGTAATGTAATGTCCATTTCATCCATTATTTTCAAACCTTACAATTATACTACATGACAGTTTCTCACTCCTTGGAAAGATTTTTCTTTAAAGAATAATAAATGGTTAACTCTATATTGTTGTTTCTTATAACCACATGTGTGAACAGTTTTATCCTCGACTACATTATTTGATGATTATGCTAGCATGTAGAACTAAACCAAGGTTTGCTCAGAATTTCCTGATTGCTTCATCATAAAATTACTTTCTTGTAATTAAATTACGTTCCTCCAAAAGGTGAATAAATTTTTTCTCACAGATATGTGGAAAAAATTTTTGTAGATAATCTATGCCTTTGTGCCCACATATGAAACAAAAGTATTCATCGTCAACTTGCTTTAAAAAACTTCAGAATTTGAAATTTATTTACTATTTGTATGGCTTTTAATTCTGTCATATCTATTGATATAGCAAACCTTTTTTGAATGTAAGAAAATAGCTGCTCTACTGGTGGAAACTTCCTTATTCCATTATGAAATGCTCTCCTATTTTTATTTCTGCCTTCCCTTTTTTCTTTGTCAAATTTCATATATGATTCTGGAATTAAAAGTTATTCAAGTGAATAGCTTTTAATTTTTTTCTGTCTGTAAATGGACATACAAACCTTTTACAGAAATTGTTGTTACTAATTAGTCAAAAGCATAAAGTAAATACTCATTCAATCTTTAGTTGACTGTTAAAATTAAATGAGTACTGTATTTCGCTGAAACTGTAAATACAGATGATAAAGGATGAATCATTGATAAATGTGTTATTTACATTTTCTTGTAGGATAATAAAGTGAACAGGCATTTAAAGTTGTAATAATGGATATGGTTATAATTTTGTGGCTGATTTGAAATCAAAACAAATTTACTACACATATCAAGATGGTTTGTTTAAACAGACCACAATATGTTAATATACCACAATCTGTACTACAATATGGAAATTCCCATGTATAATGTACACCTATAAGTGTTATGTTGATCTTTAAGAGAAAGATGCATAATGTACGCAAACCATGCAACAACAATTTTATCATTATTTTTATAACAGATAAAATCAGGGATAACAAAAAATATATTGACAATGGATTTTTAATATCCAGCTTTACCTTGTTCCTCTAAAGAGCAAGTGCATCTTTTCAAATTATTCTGGTGAAGTATAATTATTGTTAAAACTAGTTCACAGTAAGCTTATTTATCAAGTTTTATATTAAAAATGTTTAAATCATTGACCAGTACATTAATACATAACAGTGATCTAATCTTTACTGTATGTAATATCTAGCTACAACCAACTTTACAACCAGTTAATGATTAAAATAATACAGGAAAGTTACTTTACAACTTTCATGATAGTAGTGTCTATTGTATTTGTTGCATCATTTATAACAATAGAAAAGAATTGTTGCAGTATCAGAAAAAAATTGTTAGGTAAACTCTTATGAAGTTAAATTTGATTAATATTTTTACTAAAATTATGTTTCTTTCTTTCCTAATATATACATTGCAAATCTGTTCAACTAGTGAATAATGAGCAACCCCTCCTCAGCCTAGTGAGATGAGAATGATGTATATGATTTGCATCTGAGGCATGTATACAGACTCAGGCTGACCATTCCTGAGGCTTGTAGTTAATTGTACCTCAACCACCAAAGTATTTATTGCCTAATATTCAAATCGGTATAAATGCAACTGTTTCCTAGGATTTGAACCTCAAAACGTTCGATTTTGAGAAACCGCTGTTAAACAAGTGTTTTGGGACGTTAACTTAACCACTCGATCAGCCCGTGGACTAAAACAGCATGTATAAGAAAATTGAAAAAGTTCATTTCTATCAAAGGGACGGCATTTACATCAAAATATTTTTTTAATTTTGCAAATTAAAATTTTGTTATTGCAAATTTTGAAATTTTAAAATCTAATTAAAAAAAAAAAATTGTGCGCAGTTCTACTCAAGAAGACAGACTTTCAATTAATTTAATTTGGTTTCAATATTTTTTTTAATTAGTTTAATATTGCTAACAATAGATATCGCAAATAAAGAAACGTTCAATGTTCCAACTTGCAAATTCTGATACACTTGTACAGGATATCAAAATTTCAAAATTGATCTAGTAGTTGGAATTGATTGACTTATTTTTGAGATCTTTGAGCCACAAAATTTTATACATAGGCCTGTAAATATGTAAGAAACCCCATTTTAAATGGTATTTTCATATTCATACCTCAAAATGTAAAGAAACCCTCCCCCACATCCATCATACAACTGAAAGTAATACCATACTTTTCTTTGAAAAGTCTATAAAAATTAGTCCTTGGTAAATTTAGCCCTAAAGTTTTAAGTTAAGGATAAAACCAAATCAAACCTGTCAATTCTTATTTAAAATGGAAAAAATATTTAAAAGAGATGCTTTGACAGACAAATTTAAATTTATTAGTGTTTATAACTGAAGTATTTAATTGAACAAGAAGCATTAATTAAGGCTGTATGTATTTTAATTACTGTAAAATGAATCATTCTTTCTGTCTAAATGTTAATTTCTTATTTTCTTTTTACCTTGTTTTAAATCTAATCCTAAATCCTTGTTTGTTTTTTCTTTACTTTTCTTCAAAATAATTTATAAGATTGTAATTAGTCTTCATGTTTAAAAGTGTTATTAAATAGTGACAAATTTATTATTGTTAAATTTATTATCTGCTATTTAAAAGTGAAAAATGCTACCAAAAAAAATTACAAAATGTCAGTTAATTGAACGTTGCATCATTTACTTTGTGAAATCTGTATTGATTAATTAATTTCAGACTTAGTCACTTCTATAAGAAAAAAGCCTATTATGAGTAACTGGCAGTAAACTAGAAAACATTTTCCCAGAAATAGACATAATGTGGAAAATACTTATTATTGGGTACTTCCAAAGAAATAATTTTTGAGGAAAAAATATGTGATAAATTAAAATTTTGTACAGACTGAAGATCTGTTTATTCAAACAAGTCTTCTTTTGCTATGTACTAACTTAATTGGTCCTTATGAACAATTTTTTTTTCTTTTTTTTAGTTTACCCTTTGAAGTATTAGTGTAGATTTTTTTTTGAGTAGATTTAGATAAGAGTAAGAGATCAATCAGATTTTCCTTCTGAGTTCTTCATCAGCATTCACTGTGTTTTTCACATGAACCATCTCATTTTTTTGTTAATTACTGTTATATGAGTGCCCAATAAATTATTTCTTTTTAGCGCAAAGATGTACTTTATTTATGGTTTATGAATTGCATTAAAACTGAAAAGAATTTTAAAAATAGTTCTTATTTGATTATAAATAAAATCTTTCTTAATGTTGATGAATCAGAAAATTTCTTAAAGAAAGTACATAAAGAATAATCAAGTTCACTAATTTGTAAAATCTCTGTGTGGTAAGAGAACCCTTTTATCTTTAATTTCTAGAAATAATGGAACTCAAGACGATAGATTGTTCTAAGTTTGGTTGGTGACTAAGTTTCTTATTCCCATCGGTTTAAGTTATTTGTATTTTATTATTTTCAGTGTTCAATAGCTCCATATTTTATTTACTGCATAATGAATAAATTAACAGAATGAATACATCAATTAATTTTTTTGTGATTGTATTTAAAATGCCAAGAAAAAGTAGTTGTAAACCAACCAATCAGAAAATAACTACCAAAAGCCAATATTGTACGCAGATTCATCTAAGATATAACAGCTGATGCTGTTTCTTTCTGAAACAGTGTTGGATACATTGTTTAATTTGTGGCTACTGAATTATTTCTTCTGTTTGTTTTCAAAATTGTAATCTCATAGAATTTTTGGTACCGAGTTAACCATTATGCTTACAATCTAATGATGTCAAGCATTACAGGTACTGCATATCTTGATTTGATAAGTTTTAATTCTGAAGGAATATATTATGGAAAGTATTAATAATAAATCAAATCATCATATATAATTGTATAAATTTTGAGTATAAAGTTGTTCACCTGTTAAATCATTGAAAAGTGTAATATTTCTTTTGTCAGTAAAACTTAAATTTATAAAAATGGAGTGAGGAACACCATTCTCAGTAGAATTTTTTCTATGAAGAGGCAAAGTGAAAAGTTGTTGCTAAAAAAGAAAATGCGCAATGCCACTTGTGCCAGAGTGTCTGTTGCCATTACTGTATTTGAGGAGACTGACAACTGTGAAACGATATATTTTCTTTTATTTCTCCTTGCATTTACTCAGAAGGGTTGGTTTAAAGTATCTTTAATTAGATGTCTGTGGTGTTTTAATTTCTTAACAAATCTATAATATTCAGTATTGGTAAATTTTTTGTTTATTGAAATATTAACAAAAAATTAATATATGTTTTTTTCTAATATTGTATTATAATGAAGTAGTCAAAATTTTCAAATGAGAATTAGAAATATTTTTATTAATTAATCATTGTTATTGTTTTTATGTATTCCTATTTTTTTAACTACTCAGAATTTTTTTGATCTGAAAATTTTATATATATTAATTTATTCAGATAAAATTTAATATAGTCCATATTTCCTCTGTACGTAATTTAGTTTAGAATTTAATAACAAATTATATTCAGCCACTCTGCAAGTAAAGAATAAAAAGAAAACATTCTTACCTTATTTTATAATTTTTTCTTTATATATTATTTAAAGAAGTCAAAGTGCTTTCAGACCTAGGCTCATCATCAGTAAAAAATACATGTCGCTGATGATGGGCTTAGGCCTGAAAGCGCTTTGACTTCTTTAAATAATATATAAAGAAAAAATGAAAAGTAAGGTAAGAATGTTTTCTTTTTATTCTGTCTTGTGGAAGAATAATTTTATTATGACTTGCGGAGTGGCTGAATATAATTTGTTATTAAATTCTTAAATTCTAATAAATATATATATATATATATATAAGAAATAAATTGTGTGTATATATACACAATTGTATATATATATATATATAAAATATAATTATATATATATATATATAATAAATAAATATATTATTTATTTATATACATACATATTTTGAAATATAGACAGTTTTTAATAATAGTGATCATTGTTTTGGTAAGTATTTATAATATGAGATGTACAAACTTCTACTGATTTCTTTGTCATTATTCATTTTCTTTATTTATAAAACTTATAGTAGTTGATATGTTTATCGTACAATGATTGGAAAAAAAGTAAATTTTAGTAAAGTTATTTTTAAATGTTCATTTTTTTAGGGTTTATATTTTTGTACTTAATTTTTGAATTGCTTCTCAAGCAAATTTTTATCTTTTTAATGGTTGTAACCCTTGAAATTAATTCAGTAGAGAAACTAATCATTTGTTGCAATTTTTTTAATATTGTGTGTGTGTGTGTGCGTTTAAAAGTTATTAAAAATTTGGTGAAAAATACTTTTTAATGAGAAATATTTTTTAAATTTCTCTAAAAATAAATATATTGATTTCAAAATTATTGTAGATATCACATTACGTTGTTTCATTACAAATGTATTTAGTAGCAAAAATGTGCAGTTACATAAAATTTTTATTATGTTCTTATTACTAAAAATATATTTAACACGTTTTTATTGTGATTTTTACGGATGCTGTTTTTAATTCTGCAAGATAATTACCATTATTTATTATTAATATGAAAAAACCTGTTTATTAAAAAAAACATGTAGTTTATGAAAAAAACCTGTAGTGCATTTTATGTGTTAAATCGGTGAATTATGCTGCTGATAATTTTAAATATACTATTGCCATGTCTGGAGGAAAAATGTGTCTAGTTTTTTTTTTAATATAATTACTAATTTGTTTCTAATATCTTTTCTTTTTTTTGTTAATTGTGGTTTATGAAGGTTTTTTTTTGAAGGACCAATGTACTGTTAAAAATGTGGTATATGTAATTTTGTCATAAAATTACAAGTACTGCAATGTATTTTATGTGATAAAGAAAACTTCTAAATAATTTATATGAATATTGTTAGTTTATTTTATTAATGAATATATTAGAAGTTGGTAAGTTGACTGAATTGTAAGTGTTAATTTGAAAATTTTGTTTGCAATTGTATTGAAATGTTCATAAGTTATTATTATTAAACATTTCATATTCGTATTTTATTAATTTTGTGAACAATTTTAATGGTTTGCATTTATAATTGTAGTCACTGATTAAACTTAACTCACTTAAACTTAAATTTCAATTTAATTGAGTTATACTTATCTATATGGGTGGGTACTTATAGTAATTAATGTTAGGTTACTTTTTACATTTACCAATAATGTATACTTTTGTTATTATTATTATTGGAATAATATTGCAAATAGTGATATTTTTATTTTAGTAGTTGTTATTAATAAAGGTTGTTTCAAATGTTTACAGTTAGAAAATATATTCAACATAAATTCTCTCACTAAAATACCAAATTCAATTAGTGTTGTTATCTATTCTCTTTTTCTAATGAGTGTTTTTTTTTTTAAATTAAAAAGGTTGTTCACATGATATTTTATTATGTTTAGAAGTTTTAGGGTAACATATGATGGCTAGCTAAACACATATTTTCACTTGAGTACATTATTTAGTGTGAAAACTTGAATTGTGAGTAGCTGGTTCTATTGGCAATTAATATTGATTTATATTTTATTTATTTATATTTTTTTTCATTACATTTCTGTCATATTTTATCATTCTTTGAATGATTGCACTTGTTCACTCTTGCACTGCAACAATATTTAATGAATAAAAAGTATGAAAAATAATTATTTTAATTATATAATAATATCTATGTTATTTTTTAACTAAGATTTAACATTAATTGTTATAACTGTGATTATTATTATTGTTTTAAATTTGTGCCTAAATTACAGTATTTGTTATTGAATACATAATATTTTTAGTCGTAGTGTGGTTAATGGTATGATATATTTATTTATTATCTATCGGGTATGATACAGAATTATTGAATATTCGGGGTGTGGTGTTTAGGCTGTCATGGCCAGTTGGATACCAGAGATCACTGAGCTAGCGGGCAACCGGTGCAAATATGGCGGAGAGTACAAGCGGGAACGTCGGAGGCAAGCCTAGATATTAAAATAAAGATTTTAAGTCCTGACTTGCCATAATTTTTTCATGACGTAGAAATTTTTATTATTAAAAAGAACCTTTTTTCTTATATTTCGTGTATCGCTCACAAAACAAAAAACGCTTAAGTATTTTTCGTAGTTGCCCATGTATGTAATACAGTTTTTCTTATATAATTTTTTATTTATCACAGTGGTTATGAACCCTTTTTTGTTTTGGTTTGGTATTTAATGCATATTGGAAGTGAATTGGTTTATGAATAATTTTATTAAATAAGAGTGATTGTCATTTAGACAAATTAACGCTTGATTTTTTTTTCTAAGTAATTTGTATGAACGTCTGTTTAGACTAAACGTTCAGTACAAATTTTTGTACAGTATGGTATTTCCATTATCTGTGATTTTTTTTTAAATTCGTTTTTGTATTTTTCTAAAATATATTTAAAAGAAATAAATAAATATATTTCTTTGCAATTTACTAATGTATTTAATAATTTTTATAGCCGGTTTGTAAATAAAAGTTATCAGTTTATTTATCATTAAAATAATATGAAACCGTTATAAATATATCATAAACCATGGAATTTAAAAAAAATGAAATGGTTACACAATCTTATGGAAATACCAAGAAAACAGGAAGCAGAGTCTATCAAGCAATTGTAGCCCAGGTGGTTTCTTGGTGGCATGTATTATTATTATTACATTATTAATTATTTGATTATTATTATTTAGATCAGTTGATTGTATATTATTACTATTAGTATAGGTGATTTGCTCATATAGAGCACCTGTAATGCTCTATATATAATATATATTATACATAATCATATATTAATAGTTTAGAAGGCTGTGAATGGACCTTTTTTTTTTTTTTGTATTCTTTTAATACATATTTATACCTGTAGTTATATTACTGTTATTGCACCAGCTTAATAATTTTTTTTTTGTTTTTTTTTTTTATTATAAATAAATAAGTGAATACTTAACAGATTTTTTAATTTATTTTTGAATATTTTCATAGTTATTTACTTATATATTGTATTATTATAGCATTTTAATTATCCACTTCCTTACCTTACATCCATTCATAATTTATTAAATTAAATCATATTTCATGTCATAATGTCCGTATTAAGATAATAATAATCTTTTTCACTGATAGATTTTATTTTTAATAATTGTTTTAAAAAATTATTCTTTCCGTAATTTTTTAATTATTAAAATCTGTGTATAAAATATTATTTTTGTATAAAAATGTAAATATTAGTAGTTTTTTCTTAATTAAAATATGCATGACTCTAGGGCAGTAACAAGATATACTTTTCTTGTAAATTCCCTGATTGAAAACAGTGGTTGTAGATATTTAATTCGGTTTAATAAATGGTGAGTTTCTAAAATTGACCGTTATGAACTGTATTAGAGATAGAAAATATTTTTTTTTTTTTTTTTTAAGTAGTTATTATTTCCTTAAAACACTTAATATTGTATCAGAAGTTTTGTTAATGTACTTCTTTCATAGAGTAATAATATGATATAGCAATCGGTAATCTTTGGTTTTATAAACTGAAAGGCCATATATGATTGAATTTTACTTTAATTTTCTTACTTTTGTACTTAAAGAAAACAATTATGTAACGTGTTATTAATTTACCTCTTCATTTGGGATTAAAGAAATTGTTTTTATCAGTGTACGAGTATGTTATGTAGTTTCTAATTTTCTCTTATTAAGTTGGCAAAAGTTAGTATAAAAGCAGATTAATAGTCAGTGAAAAGCACTGTAGGCGTTTTTATGTAGTCGCACATCTAGTTATTATTACTATTTTTATTATTCACATAATGAACTACACTTTTTTAATTGTTGTAACGCATTTTGTTTTACTATCCTTTTCCATTAAAAAAAACTACTCCCTCTAATTTTAAATTAAAAGTTATGGTTTGTAATAAATTTTTATATATATTAATTATTATTCCTGCTGCTTAATACTTTTTTAATTATGAAGTCGTTCAGAAAATCCATTGTTAATGCTTCAAAAAATGTCTTATTTTCTTAGGTTTTGTTTAGCGTATTGTTGGAAAAGATTCATGTTACTAAATTTTATTTTAGTCTTTTACTTTAAATATAATTTTGTATTTGCAGTAAAATAATTATTAATATATTCAACAGTTTTGTTTGGCCTTATTTATTAGTTTAATGTTATAAGAAGATTAGCCTCTATTAAAATGTTAAATTAATGTTTGGATCTTTTCTTGTTTATGTTTTACATGACCAGTGCAGTTAATAAAGTTCATAATGGTTGAGGTTTGGAATTGTGAAGTTTAAATGTTAGACTATAAATTAGGAGTGAGAAAGGGTTGATATTTTAATTGTTATTTAAATATATATATATATATATTGCATAAATATTATATATGAGTTTAATAGAAATTTTGTTTAGAATGTTTATTAGGGTGGTGGATATATACTTATTTACAACACACGATTATTTCATATTGCTCTAAACTGTACGATGCCTTTATATAATTATATTATTTCTAATGCTATAATTTGTAATTATGTGTGATGTCATTTTAAGTGATTTCAAGGAAAAAGTCATTAAAACATTAATACAACATTGCTTAATCAAATTATACTTAAAATTTAATAACAGCATATGATCAGAAACACATACTTAAAAAATACTAAAACTTTTTACACAAAGGAAATAAGTTAAACATAGATGAACAATTTTAAACGTCCCTTTTTATACACAATTTTATTAACAACTTTAGTTCATATTGTATACTTTATAGTACATATGTAATGTTGTATTCAAAAAATTCAGTTACAAGTTCTTTTTACCCTTACGCATAACTTGCTTTAATTCTGTATTGCTGCTTTAAAATTTCTATTATTCTGTTACAGTAATATTTTTTTATCTTAAGCCACGAATGAATAAAAAAATTGACATGAATTTGTCAATTACTTAATAATTTAACAGTAAATAAACAATATTTACAACAAAAGGTGTGTCTTCTTATAACAATTGAAAATACAAATACTATATTTCTTTTTCATTAAAATTTTAAATTAATGTAGTTTGTAGGTTTGTATGAACAGTATAATTTGATAAATTTTAAATATTCACATTCATTGCACGTTTTAAAATTGAATATAATATTGATAAAATTTAATACAAAGTATTAATTTTTTTTAAGGTTATTTTTAATCTTTTTTTAATAGAAATATAAAGGTTATGCAACAGGTACTTTTTATGCAAATTATCTTCTTAATCTTTAAAAATAACTGTTGTATATCGTGATTTTATTTAATATATCTTGATTATCTGCACATTTTAATCTTTATTTATAATTTGCAATATTTATTCCTGCAAAAATTTTATTTTTATTTTCTATTTTATAATATCTACTAAACTAATACCAGAATTACCAATTTTTTTTTTTTTAATATAGTAATTCATTTTCATTCTGTTAGATCTAAAAAAGATGCAAGGAAAGCCCATGTTTGTGTCTTAATATCACATACAACATATAACAAGTTATTCTGTTATTTTTATAAATCGTAAATTATCAGCGTATTTTTTAACTTCTATGATATAATAACATATGCTGTACCTAAAAGATATTTTTCTAGCTAATTCCATCCTTATTTATTTATTCATATCAAACTTTTATTTATTTAGGTGATTATTTAACATGATTTTGTTTTTATTTGGCTATCTTCTGTGGTAATTCTATAATGTAATATGATATTTATGTCTCCTGTGTGTTCATCTTTATTTCTGAACTTTAGTAATCTGTTAATAAACTTGCTATCGGAAACTATGTAAATTCTATTACCAAAACTGTATAAAGGTTTGTTGTAATATGTTATTGGGGTTTTCTTTTAATTTTTTTTAGTATTATTTTATATAGGAATCTTATTTCAGGTTTTCTCACTTAACAAAAAAAATAATGATCAATTCCCTCCTTGATAACTCAGTTTGTAGATCCAGCTAGTTGATACTGTGAAGGCTTTTGGTTCAGTTTGTGGCTTTGAGTTAGTATTTTTATGTTAATCATCATTCATCATATTATTTATATACATACACTTAAACAGGCATAATCTATTAAAATGAATAAATTTTTAAATAAAAAGTATGATTTTTCATTAAATTATAAGTTTTTTTTCTTACTGAAGCAATTAATTAAGTTTTTGCGCTTAAATTAACCCCCTTTATTTATTTCATTACTTTAAAACATATATTTTTTTATTTGTGTTAATTAATAGGTTATATTTTTTAATAACACAAGACCAGTTATTATCAGTTACCTACAAAGGTGCTTAAAATCGATCACTTTAAACTTGGATAACTTTTTTTTTTTTTTTAGTTTGATTGTTTGTGGATAATAATTTTAATTCCTAATAAAATATTTTTGGTAGTTTTATATTTCTTTTTTTTTTTAGATAAATGCAATAAAATATAAATTTATGATAAATTTTATTAATTTATTATAAAACTCACCAAAAGTTATTTATGAGTACTGAAATTTTCACTCTTAAATCTTATTTCCTTTCTATTTCCTAAAGCCGTGTATTTCCTTCTGATATGATATAAAAACCTTTAAAATTGTTATTAAAGATTTACAATTTTTTTTAAAATTTTCATAAGAAATATTTTTCATTTTTAAAAAAAATTTTTGTAGCTATAACAGAAATATTTTTGAGGTACTTGTTTAAGAAGTTCATAAGTTTTTGTTGTATTATATTTGGTTTGAATACCAATATTTTGGTAATTTGGTTTGAATAATTTTGATTTGTATAAAATATTTTCAAATATAGAAGCCAATTTAAATAATTGTTCTACTAAAGAATTCATTTCAATTAAATTAGTTAATAATTCTTTATTTATTACTGTTATTTATCTCATATATAAACTAAAACTTTTATATAAAAAAATATTTTTTTCTTTAAAGAATGTCTTAGTTCAATTTCTAAAATATCCTATAATTTTTTTTTTTTTGCCCTTCCTTATCCTTATGACAAAATAACAGAGCTTTATATTTGTTAATTTAAACATCCTTTTTTTTTTTATTATTCAGTTTTTTTTTTTTTTTTTTTTTTTTTTTGTAAATACACAGTATATGATTTGTATTATTTATTGTTACATGGCACCAAGAAACGTTGGCTCACTGTGTACAAGTTAGATTTTAATGTGTTCATAGTTTATTTTTAATCTATTAAAAGAAGAATGCTATCAAATTTATTACTGATTGGCTTTATTTTTATCTAAATTACATATTATTATATGATGTTTAGAAATATAATGCTAACGTGCATTAGGATTTATTAATTTATAATATTTTTTCTGTTTATTTTTCTTTTTGCTTCTAATGTATTGTACGTATTAATTAATATAATAATATTAATAATGATTGTTGTGTGCAGGTGTGAATTAACCTTACTACTTATTTTTCACTATTATACATTTTTATACAGTCACTTTATACAGCCATAGTTTCTTTTGGTGTTATCATTATTTTATGTTCCTCAGACTTTTTATTTATTTATTTTGTTTACTAAATACATTTTAATGTTATACATTTTATTTTATTATTTATACAAATAACTTTCACGACACTAGAATTCATTTTTTTTTCACGACATACTTTTCATTTCTTAAAGACCTTTTTTTTTTTAGTTATGTTTGAATATTTTATCATTAATTTATAAAAATTACAAATTTAATTATTGATAAATTTATTATATTTTTATTGTCTTTGACAAAATATTATAATAAAATTTATTTGTTCTATTTAGAACATTTTTATTTTATTTGGTTTATTAAAAAGATTTACATCAAAATTTTTTTTATAACATTTTTCCTTCCTGACCTTTACTTTTTTCCATTTTTCCTGATATCATCGCTTTATCTTGTGTAACCTTATTTCCTTATATTATTTAAAAAAATTTATTTATTTATGTAATTAAAACATTTTAGTAGACATTACACACATTGATTAATAATAAAAATTAATAAGTAATCTGATGAATATTATGTATAAAAGGCTTTCAAAGGCTGTTATACTTATAAAAATGTATATATGAAGGTTGTATGAGTATCTAGTATGTTTATTCTTTTGTTTGTTTCCGCGCGTTTGTGCCACATCTGTAGGCAATATTCGCTAGTTGCATACCGGAAATCATAGACCTGATCGGGACTAGGCCCAAGTATGGAGGCACTCTCAAGAACGAGCGAGGACGAAGGTAACTCGACCATCTGTTATCTGTGTTCCTTCACTGTTCACTGTTCCTGACATTTCTATCTTGCTACGATTTTTTTTAAATACCCTGCCTTTATGCTTCAAGATGGTTTAGAAATATTAACAAAAAAATCATTTGTTTCTTTCCTCCCTTATCCTTTGTTTTTTTTTTGTGTTTCTCTCTTGCTTGTGCAATTCGTTAAATTTACCTATGTATGTTTATTTGTTATGTTTCTGTATATTTGT
The DNA here is from genome assembly GCA_010016005.3 of Zanna intricata. NCBI lineage: Eukaryota > Metazoa > Arthropoda > Insecta > Hemiptera > Fulgoridae > Zanna > Zanna intricata. The sequence continues at coordinate 14,519 of JAAAKQ030512066.1, forward strand.
ATTTATTCCACTCAGTATTATATTTTACTCTTAACTAACCAAAAATTGTGTGCATGCACACACATTCATACACTCATTCTTACAATTTTATGTTTCTATAAATGCTAATTGTTAAATAAATAACTAAAATATTTTTTAGCGAATGGTGGTGATATTGAAGTTACAATTTTTTAAACTTTTATTTTTTCATTTCATTAAGTTTAGATTGTTTTGAGTAAAGATTCATTCTATAATATGCCTACATTAATTTTAACTGTATTTGCTATAGTAAACTGAATCTGATGTTATCTTGCTATGAGATTATTTTGTCACACTGTAATATTATAAAATGTACTTCACATATAAAATCATTTTATTCTTTTAAAATTAAATATAAAAAAAATATTTATCCAAAGTTCTATTGAATAATTGATGTTTATTATATGAATTTTTTAAAAGGTGTTATTTCCATATTGTAACTATTCCTCAGAAATTAATTTTTTCTTATCTCATAACAAAAAAAAGTTGGTTTGTGTTTGAAGATTTTATTAATAATAATAAATTTATTAATTAATTTCTGCGTGTATATTTTTCAGTGTCATAGTCATTTAAAAGGATGATTATTATAATAATATCATAGTTATGTGTGTCTACAAAAATTATATTGCAATGAAACTTTTAACAGTGAAATACTCAGTACGTTTTGTAGCATTACAACTCTTAATGTGAATTTTTTCTAGTTAGTTTTTTTTTTTTTTTTTAGATAATCAATCTTTACTTATTGAATGCAGGATCATCCTTTATTAAATATTTTAAAATTAAACTTTAAAACACAGTTTGAAACAGTTTTTTTTTTTTGTATTATTTGATCAGCAATAAAAATATCCACTTTTAGAATAAACGAATGCTGCATGTTTTCGTAATTATACATTGTATTCATGTATAATTATAATACCTTCTATTTTGATTACACAAATGATTTTAAAGTTTTTATGTAATTCTGAATTCATCTTGAAGCAGATTGACTTGAACATTCATCTAATCTATAACTGTTTATTAGCGCCCACATTTGTCTTCTTTTCTCCTTTTATTCATTTTATGATCATTGCTTTATGTTTTGCACATTCAGTTGAACAGTTCAGGAGCACAGTTATATTAGTGTTTGTTGTTTTTATTTTTTTTTTTTAGTTATTTTTTTAGTTTATCTAATTGAAGTCACTTTTGAGGAGCTGTTTAACCCAAGAGGAAAATATAATTCTTTCATTGTTTTAATTATTCTTGTAATAGATACCTAAAAGATATTATTATGTAAAATCTTGATTGATATTATAAAATAAAAATTTTGTTCTTCTTAAATTATTGGTTTTACTTAAAACATTGAATATTAGGAGGTTTCAGTATGTTTCTAATTGTTATTTCTTTAAAAGGTTGAGGTTCTCTTTAAGTTTATACTTTACTTTTGGTGGGTTTAATATTCTATCTGTTTTTTTCATATTACCTTCCCTATTTCTGTTAAATTTTTATTGCAGCATTATTTGTTTCTTGGCGGGTTTTTGAAATGTATATTTATTTGTAGTATTAGTGATTTTGTTACATTTTTAGTTTTATTTCATTGTTTTAACTGTTTTATTAAACTAAAATATGAATATGGGATAAAATTACTTCTTTTAATTGTGATAATTAGTGAATTCGTGAAATAGTTTTGTGCAGTATACATTTAGGCTTTATTATGTTTAAATTTTTTTTTAGATATGTAGTTCGTTAGGTTGGTACTCTAGTAACATTACGATTAGCAATACCCAATCACATCTGTCATTATTATAATAAATTTTCTGATATTCGGTTGAATTTTGTATTATCAAAAATTTATTTAATTCTAGGTATTCAGTCTTTTTTTTTTTTAAATTATATAAATACTTTTTAATTATGATATACACTATCTTTATCTATATTTCATTACTTCATTTTTCAAGATTTGTCGATTACTCAGTTTACATTCATTACTTTACTCCATTTACACTAAGCATCAGTTTATATTCGTAACTGTATTGTTATTATTACAAATATATTTTGTTTATTTCTATTTTATGAACTTATTGTATTATTGGAAAAATGTAAAATTAACTATTTGAGTCGGTTCATTGCAGTATTATGTTATAAACAAGGTATTGAACTACGTTTGTATTTTTATCGCACATTAAAAAAAATTTTAGTTTGGTTTATTTCACAAGTAAAATTTATTTAAAAACAGTTCTCTCTTTGTTTCTGATTCTCTCTTCATTCTTTCACTCCCTCTCTCTTTCTTCTTTTCTTTCTTCTGTTATCTTACCTAATATGTGCTTTTTTACTTTCTATATGCATTTTATGTGTAATACCTGGAAATTGTATTTGTTTTGCTAGGACCTAGCTCGTATATTTGTGATTGAAATAGATCCCTGTGTTTCTTTTTGTAACTATTGTATTTTGTTCGATGGAATCATTTAATTCTGTTTGTGTAATCCTAACTAATATTCTCCCTTAAATTTTAAATTATAATTTTCAAATGTCTAATTTATTATAATTATTCAACTCTATGATTGTTGTTTGTTGTATTTTTTTATAAATTACAGTTCATATTTATGTTACTCTTTTCATATAGGTAGAGATTTAACTTCTCACATTTTTTTAAATTGTTTTATTATTACAATTAAAGCTTAGACTTAGATCATAATTATTGAATAATGAGGCAAATTACCATTTAAAATTAGTTTTTCTTTTGGCTGATTGATTACATTATTAGGTTAAAACATAAATTCAATTTATTAGTCTTTTCTAATTTTGTTAGCGGCTTGTTTAACAATTTATACAAGTCTGGATTTTTATTACTTATTATATTGTATTAGTATGGGAGAGACTAATAATTTTTACATGAATTAATGTCATAATTTCTACATTTTTAATGATATTTAAACTATAAAGATTTTTTTTTTGGAAACAAATCCTCTGTTTTGTTAATTAACTTGTGACTAATACGAAATGATTTTTAAGGTTTTATAAAAAAAGTCAATGTATTTTTCATTCTTGAGTCTTCATAGTGGTTAATGAATTTAAACATTCTTTTATCTATTTACTCATTTAATGCTTTAAAAAATATGAGATTGCCAAATATTTCAGTTGTATCACATAATTTCACACTGATTTCATATACACGTAACATTTTCTAAACTTCAGCAGTTTAAGAATTTATTGTTGCTTGGATTGGACAGTTCAACCTCAATTGAGATATATTTACATTATTTTACATTAATTGATAATAATGGTACAAATAATTCATTTTTAAGTTAAAAATACAATTTTTTAATAGTTGCCTTGTAATTTAAAAATGGTATGTTTTTAAAATTAATAAATTGAATGTAGTGTTGTACCCATATTATGGACTAGTGCACTGGAAATAACATGCATTTTTATGTTTAATGTACATAAATATATACATTCATTTTTATAGCTGCTTCCTCTTGATTTTGCAAAATGTTTTAAAGTAAATGTTTGTAGTTATGCAACTTGAGATGTATATCAATAATATATATTTAAAATAGTAATTTTATTTTTTATGCATCTTTGTAAAAAAAAAAAAATTAGTTTTTTTTTTTTGTAAATATTGTTATATTATTTTTTTCTCATGGAAAACTACATTTCTTTTTGCGATTATTATTTTTTGTTTGAGAATACAGTTTATCATTAGACTTATTATTAATTGAGTAATATTTTATTTGATGTCATTTTATTAAAGTAATGTGCATATTTTTATAATACTTATGACAGTAGCTATTTTCTGTTATATTTAAATGAAAAATAAAGTTATACCAATAAACGGGGTGCAGAAGAACTTTAATTATCCGTCATCTGGTTTCACATTAGTTTCTATAAGATGTCAGTTAAATAGAACCTTTTGATTTCTATTTGATGATGTCCAAAAATTGTTTATTGAATCGTTAACTTTCAACAAAGTATAATATTTAAAGAGCGTTTATGATGATAAGGGAATAATTTGTTAGTTTCTACTGATAAACTCACAGATGGAAGAAAAAGTAATCAAGAATTATAAAATATTTTTAGAAAACCTTTGCTCATTCTCCTGTGAATTTATTTAGAAAAGAAGCATATTTATAAATTATCATTTATAAAAGATGTTTAAAAATCCCTGGAATAGTTTTATAATAGAAACGTAAAAAGATAATGAAATAAATTGTTTTGGCTGGTAATGTTGCAAACTTACGGCATAGCGAGAGTATCTGCTATTCATTCATAAGGTTATTATGGGTTTGAATTTCAGTCAGCCATAAATAACTTCACGCACTTAATAAATTTGTATGTCATAATATGATATAAAACTCTTAGTACTATTCTTACGCTCAAGTTTATGTGATCAAGTGACAAAAAAAAAGAAATCATCTGAAAAGTATCAGTTTCAAATCCACTTAAAAGAAAACTAAATATTTGAAGTGGTGTTAAAATTTCTATTTGAGAAAATATTAAATAAAAGAAGTAACCTTGAACTGTTAAATTGTTAAAACATTTTAAATTATAGTAATTGAATACAATTTAAGACTGTTCTGAATTATTCGCTAAATGAAGATGAAAAATAAATAACTAGATTTCACGGATTGAGAAATATAAATGATGAGTCATAGTGAAGTTCTTTCAAAGGTGTAATCAGATAATACTGAAGCAAGAATGTAATTGTGCTTTTATATATAATTAATAATATTCTTAAAAAGTATTCAAAAAAAAAATCCACCAAAATGATTTTATATGTATAAATTTAGCGGTATGTTTTCAAACATCTGGGAGATGTGCTTAAAGTCAAAATAAAGACCATTTTAAGGCATTTAGCCTTAGCTTTTTTTAAATTTATTTGTCAGTGTGTGTGTTCGTGCGTGAATGTGAGGGGGACAGCTTAAGAGTAATAAATTTCTTAGCTAATTTCAGTCAAGTTTTGGGTGACTGATCCTCTAAATTATACCAGTTCTGCATTCTTTGGCTTAAAGTGATGATTATACGAGGGTCGTCCACAAAGTAACCTCCGTTTTGAAATAAAAATTAAACCAGTTGAGATACAAAAATTTTATTA
>JAAAKQ030512077.1:3858-14170 GCA_010016005.3 Zanna intricata
ATATATATATATATATATATATATATATTAAGCTAACATATATAAATATCTAAATTACAAGCTGTGTCACTATTCAAATATATAAATTATTAGATTATAAGGTAATTTTGATATTTAGTGTTTTCTTAAAAAATTATTTGAAATTCATCATCTGTATTTAAATTTGAAGAAAATATTTCAGAAAACATATATTGTAAGAGTATGTAACATAATTACTTTTACATAAGAATTTTAAAAAGAAGTGATTTAGTTGAAGTATAATTTTATGATTATTAGATAAAATACTAAATAATGAAGAAATTATTTTCAACAAATTTATATTTATTAAAAAAACGTTTAAAAAATATTTAAAATCAATATTAATAAAAAAAAAAGCTGACAAAAAGTTTTAGGGCTTACCTGGAACGTGGCTTTAGTAATTTCACAACTTACATAGTTTTGATATTTCCCTGTATGGTCGGCAGATAGCTATAGACTCGAGGCTTAATACACTATATACCGAATAAACCGGGCGATCGAGTTAGAGACCCAGCTAAACCGAATTATTTCTTTACACTTTAAGTATTATTCATTTATTTAATTCTACCGCTCACCTGTAACGTCACAACAAGGCACTAGTTCTGAAAATTTTCTGTGATGGAGTTGCGATTTTGCAATAAATTTTTTTTTCACGTTATTTTTAAATGTTAAAAAAGATGTGCCTAAGAAAAATAATATCTTAATTGGGCTAAATCTCGAGATACTGATATTTTCTTTACAGCCTCACCCCCTTGACCTTTTAAGTTGAAAATTTAATAGCATCAATACCCCACATAAAGAAATAATCTGACCAAGTTTGGCCAATATCGATCCTGTAGTTCCGGAGATATATGGTGATTTAGGGCCAATACCGAAAACATGTACAAACGAACATAAACATCCGGAAAATTTCCATTCGGTTTTTTGGGTTTCTTAGGTGTCAAAACATCAAAATCCGGTAAAAAAGCCGCATATGCCCAAATTGGACCGATTAAAATACTTCCCCTTCTAGAGCTATAGTTCTGATAATACCGCTATCTGGACGGGAAAGTCAAAACTAAAGTAAATATTAGATAAAATATTTATTTTTTTTTAATATTGATGGAAAAAAATTTTTTCATGCAAGTTACCACCAAATCTTTCATCTAAATCCTGTCAAAGACCATGTTGACAGACGGTTTGAAAAACATCTAAAATATTGAATTCTAAATACATGAGAGGTAATCTTTTACTTAAACCATTATGCCAAGTACAATAATATATTAATATTATTTGCCTAGAAAATAATTTTAATAAAAGGTTAATATCTTGTGATCGGTCTTAACCGATTTTAAGAACATCGATCCAGTTATTACAATGCTAAAATTAAGTAAAATCATCCATATTTTTAAGCTTCATTTTTAACCGTTCTTTTACATAACATGAAATACGTACGAGTAATAGCATTCTTTGGTAGATTGACATTACCAAGGGCAATCGATCAAACTTGAAATATATGTAATGAATATGTTTAAAAAATTAGAATGAAAAATAAACTTTGGTTTTGTAATTTTTTTATTTTGTTTATCAATGTAGTTATGAAAATAGTTTTTTAAATGTAGGGTATATATTTAATGAATATAAATTCGATGTATTTAAAAACCAACAGTTAATTTTTAACTTTCAAAATGAAGGACATAAATTCTGAATAAAGTTTTTTAGAAGTAAAATTATGAATTACAAAGATACTGAAGCTCGTTTATTACAGTATTAGTCGTACTAGGATATATTTGCATCTGAATAGCAGAGCTTAACTCCGATACTAAAAGAATGACAGAGTATTAGAAATTTAAATTTAGAATCACAGTTAAAAAAAAGGAAGTGAGAAGTATAGAGTATTTAGTAGTTCTTATAATGCTTAAGACTTACCTACTTTACAAGTATTTGTTTCTGAACCTTTCTTAATCTATCTTAAAAATAAGTCATAGCCAACTTTTTTATATACCCCAAGTTCATGATATTCAAGACCTAACACTTTTTCTTAATTGACATTCCGAGAGGTCAGTAAAAATTCTAGAAAAATTTTCTGTCAAGTGGTTATTTCTATAGTAATATCGAATTCATTCAGTTTGATTCAGGAATGCAGTTTTTTGGGTAATACATATGTACAAAAGGTATTTTGTTCAAAATTGCCCAAACTGTCTGTTTGATCAAAAATGTACATTTAGTAATTTATATTTATTTACCTAGCGAGCAGTTTTTTCGTGACCAAATAATGGGCTTAGGTTGTATCTCCTCTGCATAACCGATTAGTAGAGAGTGATTCATGATCTATAAAAAGTTACAGCGCTAATATAATTCATAAATATGGAAATGTTCAGCTGACATTTATTGAGATACTCAATGATTTTACTTTGCATTTCGAGAACAGATTGTATATCTTGAGTTACTGAAATATAAAATATTTTAGAATCATCGGTCCATCACATCCAATCCAAGGATTTGGGATGTATTGTTCAGGGATTTACGCACTAATAAACCCCAATGTGGCGGCGCTCCATCTTGTTGGAAAATGATTTCGTGTTGTAACTCTTTAAGCTGATTGACAAATCAGCTGAGAGTAAACAAACCCTTCTAACAAGTCCAGACACGTATAAATATTCGAGTTAACTGCAAAGAAAAAAGGTCCAATCACACGATCGTGAAGCAGTCCATCTCATACAATAATTTTTGGGCTATCTCTAATATGGTCAAGTGTAAAATGTGGATTCTCTATAAATTCGAACTTCTGAGTGTTCACGTTTCCAGACACGAAAAATGTAGCCTCCTTTGAGAAGATAACGATTTCTAAGCTAACGGTCATCATTTTCAATTCTCTCATTCATTTCCACAGCAAATTCCTTTCTAGCAGAGTGATCTTGAGGTCTAATGTGCTACAATATTTGTAATTTATAAGGACGCAATTTTAATCTTTTCTTCAAAACATCGTGAATGATAGATCGCGAAAGATTTAATTCGCGTGTTGAACTTAGAGTTGACTTCCCAGGGCTATGAGCAAAAGACTGGCAAATAGTCTCCATATTTTTATCTGATGTACCATGAACATATACTTGTTTTGGAGGATGACTCTAAGTTATACCGAATACTAAAATTACTTCGAAATTGTCTGTCTGATTTTGCTTCAGTAATCCATTGTACGCATTGTGCTTTCATCTGTGGATCTTTTTGACGAATGATGTGTGTTGAACGTATGCAATCACAGGCGTTATCTAGTATTTGCCGATGGAAACTTTACGAGTTACCTGTTAAAGAGAACCCAATCCAAGTAATTGCCAACCCAACTTGGCCCAAGTAATGGACCAATAATTTTCTTCTAATAAAACAACAAAGTTCTTCAGGTAATTCTGGACACTCATTTATTTCTAATATGCGTCGATACTGAAAAAATTCAACAAAAATAGATCCGTATGTTACTGTTAAATCTTAGGTTGATGGAAATATATAAATAAGTAATTTTTGTAATAGTTCTTCTCATTTCTTTATAACAGTGGTGTGTACTTCTAGTTAATAAAATAAACAGAGAATAAATATCAGTTACAATAAGTATTTAATAAAACAAATCTATTTAAAATATTTAAGTTCTTTATTTATTTCTTCAATAATATTTCTTTTCATTTAAATAGTATAAAGAGAAAAATTAAAAAAACAAATAGAAAAATATTAATTTTTAATTTTGACTTAATGAAAAAAGTAATAAAATTAAAATAAACAAAAATCTGTTTTAAACTACTTCTGGCTTACAAAATATATTGCCAAATAATTGAGTTCCCCTCAACTGTTGTAGCCTACTGTGCTTGAAAAAAGCTCTTTAATTTGAATTTATGTGAACGCGTATCGAGCGAACACAGTAAAGGTTCAGTCAGTTAACCAAACGCTGCACACACAGTATCCATTTCCCTCACAACTTCAAAGCAATAGTAAAAGAGTTACTAAATTATTTCCTCGTTTATTCAATGAATAATGAATTAACGATGTTTTCAGGTTTGTGTGTTATTATTTGGTGTTTAGTCTCATAAATTTAAAACCTCAGTTTCTTAAATAAAAATTTTTTTTTCATTACCGTAATTGAAAATGTAGCTTGCAAAATTATTTAATATTATTCAATTTCAGTAGTTAAATTGAAGTTAAATATATTTTATTTCAAAAAGAATTTTATTTAGAAAACGTTATTTTAACTTGCCTGAAATTCATAAACATTGTATTAAGATCTCGTTAAATCCATATTAATCTTCTTCTCTGGTAATTATACAATCTTCATTCAGGAAAGAGAAATTTATTGGTAAATATTTTGCCACGTTAAGCTAGTGAAAGTCTTAAATTAATTAATTTTGATGTTCATTTAATTTGTGTTAAGAATCGAGGTAATTGAATTATATACCTTCATTTAATATCAACACAATATACTAAGGATAGAATTTTTAAAAGATTTAAGCAAATATTGTTATGGAAATAAATGAAGCAAAAAAGCTGATTATTTTTTATATAAATTAGAAAAGCAGATTAATCAAATTAAAGTTTATAAATTATAAATAAAGTAACCATTTTTACAGTTAGTTACAATTAATTTTGTGTAGGTAATTTGGTTGCGATAATTATATGATAATGGACACACAGAATGAGACATAAGTCATTCATAAAACTAACATATCCGTATCAGATATATGTGTGCAATTATAAGCATACTAAGGAAAGTAAAAGAGAAAGATTGTTTCCTTAAACCTTTATCACTTAATCGATATATTGTTACAGATCAGTACGCTCTCCAAGTTCAAATGATATTCAGTACTTAAAACAAATTCACCTTCAATCTAATCGTAAATTAGGTTGGGACTGAGTGAACAATGAATCCATCATTGTAATTTGTACTTTGTTCACATTCCACCCGTCAAAGCCGTATCACAGGTTAAAAGAATAGCAAAAAGCAATAAATTAATATATCATTTTGTGATAAGTAATAGATTAAGTACCTTGTTTTCATTCTATAAGGAAATTAATCGCTTTCTTGTGGTGCCACGAGCGCCGTCAATCACTGACTCTTCATTGACTACTATCATTTATGTCTTGTCAAAATCTGCTCGAATCGAATGTAATATGAATATATCACAGCTTGATCAATCACATCATCATTTAAGGCATTCCTCCCTCCCAGCAGGAAGAAAGAAGAGAGAACATACGTTTAGATCTACCTACCGGTTAATCCGAATATGGAAATAGAGACTGCGGATGAATTTATATGTAACAAAGCCATGCCGTGCGATTTTCTTATAAAATTCAATTGAATCTTTAATCCAACGATTTTCTGTTGGATTCCGCATCTTAATCCCTTGACCAGTTATTTGGTACCTCCATCTTTAAGGAATTTACAACTGGAATTTTAATTATATAAAATAAATACTTTCTTAAGATATATTTATAATTGTTTCCCTTAGCCATTCCATTATGATCACGGTAGTTTAGGAATTAAAATACTACTCCATAGTTTTTTTTAATATTTAAGACTGAATTTTTTTTAATATTTATTTACTTCATTGTACGAAATACAGGAAGTATTGTGATCGCGAAAAATTTCGGTTTTCAGATTTCAACGGAAATATTCATTTTGACCATCTCTGAATCCATTTTTACTAGTTTCGGCAAAACATCTGTACATATTTGTATCATATAACTCAAAAAATATTATGTTGAAATTTTGGTTTAGGACTGTTGTAACAGCTAGTTGCACACCTCCTCTTTTCATTGCAATCGACTGAACCAAAGGTATCCAAAAAAGCCCAAATTCCAAAAAAATCTGAATATTGGACTTTTTCTTAACTGCAATAATAAGCTCTCATTAAGAGTTTTTTAACGATATATCATAAATGGTAATTATTTACATTAGTTCTAGAGTTATAGCCAAATGAAATTTTAATTAATGATGAAATTTCTGGGGACCTTACAAGGAAAGGGTACATAGGTTCGAATCAGACTTCATCTCCTTTTTTATTATTTTTTTTAACTTTTATTTTATTTTAAATTCATTAATTTATTAATAATTATTAACTCGTGATTGTAAAAAATTTTCACAATAAATAAAGATTCAATGATAACAACAAATAAAAAAAAAATTTGAAAAATATCAGAAGTTATTAATGTAATAAAATTTTATGTACTTTCCATTTAAAAAAAAAAAAATGTGCATATATAATTTAAAAGACAGGCGTTCAAGGATGTAGGGTCCACATCAGATTTTTTTTGTAATACTATAAATGAAACAGTAATTTAGTAATTTAACACAAGTATTTTAAGAGAATGTAAAATGTTACAACATTTTTTTGAACAGCCTTTTTTGTTTTATTTTTTTAATTTTGTTTTTTTTACAGCGCGTAGTTCCGTATTTGAAATTCGTATACTTCTAAAATAATAACAACTGTCATCGACTTATCTCCCATTTCTATAAATATATAATTAGAAGTATAACATTATCACCATGGAAAAAAAAGATAAAAAGATTTTTTTTTCCCTAAAACCACATGACTTTCAATGTTACTTTCATCGGTATTTCAAGCATTCTGTTCAGTATTTTCAATAGTATTTATTTGCTGATCCAGATTAAAGTGCTCCATCTTTTTCCAGACACTTGACTTTACAAATACGTTTTCCTTTCCATTCGTTGTTCCCTAGTAATAATATACGTAATATTCTAATAACTTCGTTATAATCTATCTCATTTCTCATTTTGCTTTTATCAACTTACCTTTTCTTCTGATCTTCAGCAGTTCGTAGTTAGACCTGATAAAATCTACCATTTTTTTTCCTAATTAACTACCACTATACTTTCATTTTTGCTGCGCAAATTTAGTTTCCGACGCTATTTCAAATATAATCAATCCGCTTTCTTTATGCTTTGTTTTCATCTATTATTATTTTACCTCTTGCAGTAATATAATTAAACAGTGACACCAAATATGAGCTACAATAATAATATTTTATTCAAAGAGTTATGATTCAATACTCAGTTCCTTTCTTACGTTTGTGTAAAAGGGAAAAACGTACTTTTTCGTTTTAGAACATTTTAATTTGATTTAAACAGATTTCTGTTAACTTAAGTAGGTATAACATGGTAGTAACAGTATTTTATTATATTTTTTCCAAATAGAAGACTTTGAATAAATGTTAAAATGTTAAGCGATTAAGTAAAAAGAAGCCACGGATATTATCGATAAATTAAGTGATACAGATCAATTATACATACATTACACTATACATCAGTTTTATTATCGATTAAGTGATCTGTATTAATGAAGTTAAATTTACACGTTTGTCTAGTTTACTAGTTACAAACAGTAAATAGTATTCTATAAACGGTTTACGTAATCAGTCCAGTATCTTTAGCTATTAATATACAATTATTATTAAAAAATTGTTTTTTTTTAATACCTCTTGATCTGCAACCAAGCTTTTATATATACTTGAAAAACCAAAAATATATGTCCAGTTTGAATTAATAAAATTCAATGCGAATGTCCTTCCCCAAAGTTATCAATTGATTAAAAATAGTGTTTTTATTTACATGAAAAATACATAAATATATTATTAGTGTTAAAAAAATCGAAGGCAAAGTGTTACCGGACTTCGAATTGAAATGTGGAAAGCCATACACTTTACAGTTTGGACTGATCTCTGCCGTTCTCGTTCGAACTTTCCCAAACGACCCGACATCACGGCATACAGAAGACAAGTGATTTATATCTAACCAATTTAAATCATACATCTTCCGTTAAATCTATGATTGCAGCACATGAATCACTTAAATATCATCTGACTGTACCGCTCTTTTTCTGTTTTTCTGTCTCCGGAAGTACCGTTCATCCTCCATTCATCATTCAGAAGAGGAATGAGGTTCATCTGTATGAATGTGAATGAAGGGTGATCTTTTTGAGAAGTGTGGTTAATTGAAACTCAACCACCAAAGAACACCGGTATCCACGATCTATTATTCAAATCCGTATAACAGTAACTACCTTTACTAGGATTTGAACCGACTTCGAAATCAGCTGATTTGCGATGTTGCGTTAATCATTAGACCGGCCTGGTGAGCTACCTGACTGCACCCTGCCTGTAGAAAATTTAACTTTTACAGGTATGTTTACATCAGGTTTAGATCAGGTGGTTTACATCAGGTGTTACACGTGGAACTTGAAAATCTTGAACTGTAGAATAAGATTTAGTACTTTTCAGATGCTGAAATTTGTTGTAAACTAGAGTCCAGCAATAATTCTGAATTCCCATCCGAGATACGCGTGTTTTAATTCTTTCTATACCCAGAGAAGTTAGGAAGAAAGTAAGAATTTTTGTCAAAAATAGATATAGTTCGGGATCCATAATAAGCTTTGGAAGTAATCTTGATGTGGTCATTCACCCTACATCGACTCACCGCACGAGATAAAAACGTACGGTAAGTAACCAATCACAAGTAATCGACTCAAATTGTGATTTCTCGCTACTCGAAAAGAGAATGAAATATGCTTTTCTTTCAAGACACGACAGGGCACGTCATTAATGTCAGAGACGAGACGATCTGTACAAAGTAGTCCTTGATCCGAGTTTAAAAATACAGGCGTCCTTGCTGCCGTGGGCGGTAAGGACTAATAATAAATCCGCGAGTCCAATCTGCAATCGTCGACTGAGAAAAGTTAACGTTTTCAAGTAATCTCCCTATTTTTGGAAAGGAAAACTAACACTACGCGTGCTATTTATAGTTCTGTTCTTTTTTTATACATAAATCGATGGCCAGTTATACAGTTAAGTTGGAGCTCAGCACAAATTCACTTCTCTACATAGGACACAGCTCCGGAACAGTGCTCCTAAATAGTTCGGGCATAGGTAAAAAGGATACTCAACTAATTTTAATCGGAAATATTGTATATTTAAGTAACTTATATAGAAATTTCAACTAACAGATTCCGGCCAAATGGACTAATGGATCATTATGTAACGATGAACGATTGTTTCTTACCAAGAAATCACCGTTTAAAACTTAATTAATATTTTTGTATACTGCCCGATAACTTTAATTTTTTTTTTAGCCTCCGAGACCACTATTAGGTACTGATTTCAGAGAATGAAATGAAATGGCAATTTTATAGCAAGTGAAAATTCCATGCCGTCAGGCATATAATAATTTCCATAATTAACTTATCTTTCCTGTCTAAACTTTGAACAGCTGATGGATAAACCAATATGGAAACTGGTAACTCACAACGATTTCTTTATCGTTTGCGATAGTTTATTGTTTGTAGTTAATTTAACGTATGTGTATTATTAACACAATACTTAGTAAAAAAATATTCATAAGTAGAAAAACTGGAATATTTATTTGGCAATTTTTTTGTAGTAATGACGTAAGATGGTCACATACGACTGACTACTTTTTTGTGTGGAAACAAGGAGTTATATTCTACGTATACATTAAGCCAACACATTAGACAAAATAATCCTGCATAAATTCTGTTCTAGCTGAATAATTGCTTTTTAGTATCTCTAGAAAATCTTGTCATATATTTTCGGAATAAAAGGTATGCTAAAGGCGTTTCACTTATCTATATTTTACTTTAGCTAAAACGAAGTTTTAGCTAAATTGAAATATTATAAACTTACTAAAAATTATAAATTATTGTCACTTTCAAACTAATCGAAGTTAATTTTTTTTTAATTTTCGGTTTTACAAATCTTCAAAAAAATTAAATTGTTTGTAATACAGTAACAAAAAAATATTCCAAAATACAGAAAAAAAAATACAAAATAGCAGTCCAACAGTTTACATTAGGAAAAATACTATAACCAGTAGTAATGAAGACTGTACATTACTAAGTGCTGCATCAGGCTGATTGGATGCACGTTTACCCTTACACACAAGGAACTACCGTACAATAAAACCAAATTTTGTAAATATCCTCATAGAAAATATGCATGCAAGTACTACACTTAGCATATCAATCTTAGTTCATTTGAATAAATATTGAAAGTAGAAAAAATAAACTTGGAGAAATTAAAAACGAGTAAACAGAAGATTTAGTTATGTAGTTGATCAAAGGTTACAGGATTCCTTACCTCTTAAATACAGTTCCCGGAAACGCTATTTGATCTTCCACTAGAAAATTTCTGACGACTAACTCAAAAGACTCTTGAAATTAAATTTTGTGATTAATCTTTGGTTTTTAGTGTTTTAATTATGATATTTTATCGTGATATTTGTACTCAGAATTATTAAATAATT
>JAAAKQ030512110.1:0-19606 GCA_010016005.3 Zanna intricata
GGGGGGGGGGGAGAGAGGGAGAGGGGGAGAGAGAGAGAGAGAGAGAGAGAGAGAGAGAGAGAGAGAGAGAGAGAGAGTGTGTGTGTGGAGGAGTGATGCACTCCATGGTGAAACAATTTTGTGAAGTATTTAAGTAAAGCAATAGTAATCGATCTAATTCCTGACTTGTATTTGTCAAAACAACATGCAGAACTCCTAGGTTCACATTTTAAAGAATGGAATTTACCAAAAAATGGACACTAAAATCTCAATATGTAGAAATTGCAACGAAAATTTACTGAAATACTTCAGAAGAGACGGTTTATTCCTTCCATGATGTTAGAGGGCTAATGTCTGAATTTGTCATCGAATTTGTTATTAATGATTGGCGTTTATTTATAGGCTCATCAAAACGAACTTTAATAGCAATTTTGTTGCACAACTGGAATACTTTATCTATTATACAGGTAGCATATGCTGTAGGAATGAAGGAAACATGTAAAAAATATGTCAAACATTTTAAAACTATTATGAACATTCATGGCGAATCACTACTAGCCTGAAAGCAATAGGCTATCTTCTCGGTCTCCACGATATTAAACAAAATATATTGTTTTAAAAGTTTTTAACTGTTTTATAACTGATTTGGTCGTATATTAATTACGTTCTAAATTACAATTAGTAAACTCACGATTACATAAGTATAAGTATAAGAAGTATAAGTATTTAACATTGAATTAAATACTAGTGATTAATATATATTTCTTAAGAATAAAACTGTTTTATTTTGCAACTTTGTTGTAAATATTATTTACGTGTATTTCGAAGGTTTAAACAGTCTACCGTTTGTTATTTATTCAGATACTGACGATTATTCTGAAGAACAGAAAAGAAATAATATACCTACGTAAAAATACTATCTTAAGTATAAACTGTTATGTAGAGTGTGTAAATTTAATGCTCAATAAAACTTTGGAAAGCGCTATTCAATGTAAGAACTGTTTCAAAAGAGCAATATTGCTTGCAACACGCCCACTGGAAGCAGTTATGTGGCTGAACACTTTAAATATTTTATGTAATTTACAGAACCCTGGAATCGGTTATACGAAATGGAAATAGTTTTTCTTTCGTAGAGTGTAAGATGATTTACCTTCCGCGGCACGTTCGCACAGCAAAGATATATCCAATAATCTTGCAGGATCCCTACGGCCGCCTCCGGGCGAAAGCCGCCGGGGACCGTTCTACACTTACTGGCAACGCTCCACAAGCATTTTAGATGTATCTGCATCATATTTTCTGTCTGTTTTATTTACAGACCACTACAGTTACCGAATAAAGAAAAACCGTAGAGTCTTGTGTAAAATAACGTACAGAGTATGATTAATAAAAAAATGATTTATTTTATTTTCTGATGTTTATTATTACTACTGGCTTTCCATAAAATTAATATTCTTCTTGTTTGAATTCACAAATATACTTACGGTTCAATAGTGTTGCTAACCAACTTGCGTTGTACTAATTACCTGCCTATTCATGGTTATGTTTGTACATTAAATACATTTTTAAAACACAAATCATAAAAAATTAACATAATTTGTAAAACAAAAAAAAAGTTAGTTGCTTCCCCTGACACTCAACAACGATGATAATATATAATTTTAATTTATACCATATAACAACTGTTCTATCAAATTAACATTCGTTTATCCCAAATATTTTTTCAATAAACATATTAGTAAGATCCTGTTTATTTTTTAACTTTCTCTTATCAGCTTTATAAAAGTTTTCCATGCTGCCTTTAGACAAATTTTTACATTTCTTTTTTCAAGTTGGAGTTATACTTCAGTTGTTAATTTTCTTCTTTCTTCATTTACTTTCCTTTTTATAGATTGTTAAATTAATTTATATAATAATCCTAGACATATAATTTAAAATATATATTTATATATTTACCAACGGAATACTTGAACTCCATAATAGTAGAAGGAATAAGAAGGGGAGAGTAGCTGAAGATTACGTGTTTCAAGATGACGAAAGAGGAAATAGGCTTTTATATTTAAAAATTATTGCAAACATCCTAATTAATAATAGTATTAGAATAATAATTATAATTATTATTTAAATAGTATTAGCAGTAATATGTATACGTGAGTGGTCTTATCCAGGTTGAAGAGATTAGAAAATACAGGACGATAACAGAAAGATGATCTACATTTCATTGAATTAGGCAAATATCTTTGCCGATTCAAATAATTTGGCACAAACTGTGAAAGAAATAAATAACAAAACCTTTTATTCTAATATACGGTACGTAACACATAGATCACATCATAAATGAGTGAAATTAATTAGATGATGCAAAACAGAAGAGATTAAAGTTCCAAATTAATTAGTTAAAATAACATTATTTAATGAACATACTAAATAATGTTAAGAAAATACATGAAAGTATTAAGTAATAAAATAAATAAAAATTTGGAAAATACTATTAAAAATTGTTTGAAAACTTTTTTACGTTCATGTTAAACAGTGTGTAGAAAATTCATTGGTTTTTAATTATTAATTAGAATCCTTTAAAAATTAATCTTCACAGCAATACTTTTCGGTAAATAAATTATTAACAGGATTTTAATTGAATTAATGAAAAAATGTTTAAACTTTTTAGTAATTAATTAAAAAGAATCAGAGGACAATAAAACTTCTCTTCCTTAAGCCGAAGTATTGGTTTGAATTATATGAAGAGTTGTATGTTTCGTTTGATAGAGATGAATATTGTTATGTTTTTTAGAATAAATTACCATTCTTTTTAATAAAGATTAAAAATACATAAATATAAACTCAAGGGTAAGTTAATATTTGTTTTGATATTTTTAAACATCGGCCTGCACGATTCAAATTTATGAACGCCGAAAAATGAGTCTATTTTACACCTTACAATACAAAAGTGGCAGGAACACATAAATGAAATGTACAGGAATAAACTCACAAAAAAAAAACTCTAAAATAAAAAAAGGAAATTGATAGTGATTCAAAGAATACTCTATTACGTTTTGAATTTGTAGAGGTCCGAAAAATTTAAACAAGAATAAGTTATTAGGGATTGTTGATATTTTTAATAATTATATTGTCTAAGCGAAATAGGACTGAATAAGCTTCAAGTATTAGTATTCAAAATTTTCAAGATTGCAGAAATAAACTTTGTTTTAAAAATATACCATACCATTTTCTTATATACCATATCAAAAATCAAGAGCAGATAAATCTAAGAACTATCTTGCCATCAATTTAACGTGTCGTGAATGAATATCTACTAAAAAAAATAGTTTAGGATAAACTAAATTGGGGATAGAATACAAATTAGTTAATTACCAGTTTGGTTTTTGTAAACAAGGATAGAAGAGGCCGTTCTGGGTTCTTGATTAATTTTATAAGGTAGGCTTAAAATAATAAAGCCATCTTTATGGATATTTAAATCTAAAGAACGAGTTGGATAAAAATTTAGTGGAATAAAGTATTAAATATTTTTAGAAAAGTTGGATTGAATGTTGGGGAAAAAAGAATTTATTTATAAACTGTAGCAAAATCAATTAGAAAATAGCAAGGACTTTTTATTCCTGTTGAACTTTAGGTATAATATATCAGAAGTATTTTAACAGGATGAACATGTTTTAAATTGGAGTAACATTCTAAGCAGAAAAACCTAATGTTGATATACAAAAATGTATATATATATGAGCCAGAAGAAATACTGCATTGCATACATTTATTGCAGGAGGAAAAATTTGTTTTGAAAATAAAACTAAAAGAAAGACAAAGAAGTATAAATAATTAGGAAGAACATAATATGAAAAATAACAAAAGATGGATAAACTAAGGTTAAGATCAAGGCAGACCAGCATACTTCAATAAACTTTACTAAAAAAAAATCTCTTTGTATCAAATAAAGTATTGCAATTAGAAAAAATTCTTGAAATTAATCCTTCAGTGAAGAGAAGAATGACAAGGGAATGAAATAAGTCAATAGGAAAGAAAGAAGAGAAAAATTTAGACTCCTGAGAATTACTCGTAAGGTGTTATAAATGATTATTGAGAATTAAGTGGATAAATAAAAGTAAAATTTATAATTATTTAAATTAAATGTGAATGAGGAAATATTAGTGGCGGAATCATGTACAAACAAACTTCGTTTATGAGCAGTGACATACCTGTATAGAGGTTTATTAATTTGGTAATTCAGCAACGTGTTGAGGTTAGAAAATCATCGAAGTTTATAAAAACAAATAGGTAGGATTCCACAAGTAATTACATTGGGGTTAAAATATTAGTACAAAAAAAAAGTAATAGAAAATGAAAACATCCAACAAAATTGTTAGGAAAAAGATCGCGCACGCTCGACAAGTGTAAGTGTGTGTGCGCTGTGTGCAAACACGTAGCAAGCGCATGTGTATGCGCGCGAGTGCGCATGTACTTTGAGAGATTTTTTTTTAAATTAAACAAAATAAAATATAACTATTTAGAAATTTTATCACTGTATATATAAATATAAATAATATTCAATTACTAATATAAAATATATATCATAGTTATGTATTTTTTATTACAACTGGCTATTTTATGTGTATTACAACTGGATAGTAATGGATGTGTAAAAAATATATATCCTATTCTAAGAGCCACCAGTAAGAAATATAATCAATTCTTTATTGAATTACTTATCTCTACTAAAATATATTTTTCAATAAATTTATGATTGAAATAATAATTAATTTTACATTCAATGGCATATATACATAAACTACTGTTAAATATCTTTTACAGACAGGAAACACAAAGTATTGTAAACTTGGTACATATACATATCCATTATGTTCATAGATATGTTTACTTTCATAACAAGTACTATTAATATTGCATGTTTGTGCAAACACATAACATGAACGTGTTTGTTTTCACATCCAAACCCCTGACTACTTTAATATGTCATTTATACAATGTCATGAAATGACTTGTGTAAAGTAATTTTCAAAAATTAACATGGTAGCAAAGTACGTTATTCATAAATGGTACAATATTTTATAATTCTATATATTACGTTTTTCAAACTATATAATTTATTTCAATAATAATTTAATGAAAAAAAAACCTTTTATTCTCTTTTGTAATAATACTAAAAATTATAACAAGGCAAATAAAATACAGTTTTAAACAAAAGTTAAAGGAAGTTCATTGAAAAATATTTTGAAATACATCCTGAACTTTTACAAATAAAATTCATTAAAAATGTATTTTTGTTTAAAAAATGTGTTAATTTATAAACACATTATAAATATATGTAAATTGTAATTTTAGAGATGTAGGGAGACGGAAGCGTCAATGGACTCATAACAGGCTAATTAAGCCTAAACCGTGAAGGAAGAGGAGGAGGAAGTGGAAGAAGAAATTTTTATTTTATTTATTTTTTTTTAACTCCGGAATCACCGTTAGGTATTACATTTGAGGATGAGATTAATGAATAGTAGCATGTGGGAAAATGCCATGCCGGACCGGGATACGATCCTATTTTTAATTTACTTCTGAATTATTTACGGTAAACGAAACATTATGTTTATCGTGAATAACTTCGCGCAAGATACCCAAAATATTGTAATTTGAGTAAAGTATAAAAATTATTAACCTAAAAACAAACTTCCAGTCCGATTAGAGGGAAATTAGAAATAGATAATTGGAATGTAAAAAAAATCTTATTAGCATTTCTTTTTAAAATTTGATTCAACTTTTTTATGTATATTTTATTCTTCAACCCTAACCAATATAAGCAATATTAATTCTCATTGCTATTTTTCTGAATAGCAATTATTTTTTTTACTCACTGCTATTTTTCTGAATTTTTGAAATTGTTATAAATAGTATTCTTCTTTTTATAACTCATGTCATAAAAAACTACCTAGGATTATGATTTACATTTGAGACCATTTACTAGTCCCAGAGGCCATGGAATGGACAATCTTACTACTATAAATCGATAAGTTTTTTATCGTTTTCACCTCAGACACCTAATTAATAAAAACAATATTTAAATAATAAAAATATTACAATAAACGGTATTAGCAGAAGCGTTTCCTTGACGTTTATTTGTCTGTAAAGTCAGGTGATCATGGTAGTACAGTTATTATTATTTTTTATCCTGGTTTAACTTACTGTTATCATTTACGATCGACAATTTCGTTTTCCCTTTTCATTTTCATTTTATTTATTAGACTTCATTGTAGATTTCAATCTATTAAATTCAATGTAACATAACCAAGGTCTACCTATCATAAGGTTTTTTTAAATAAAATTCTAAAAAAACCAGAAAAGTATATAAATATGTTTGTTTTGATAGTACCGAAAACAAACGTTTCACTTAATGTCAGTAATTATTATTATTTTTTTTTTTAATTTGTTTAATTTTGTATGGGCTATATATTATTTAATTCACTGCAGAGAACTTAAATCAGTGGTTTAAAAATATCATAGAAATTTTTAGCTTGCGAAAGCTGCCTAGCGTGATACTAATTTGAATTAAAGGAATATTTATTTTTACTTGAATATTTATTTTAATTAAACTGAGAAAAATGAATTACTATATCATTTAGTTGTGTAATTAGTCTTATCTTTATTAATGATTAAATAATGCGGTATTAAAATGGACTAATAATAAATATTGTTTTAAGTTCATTTGTATATAAATAATGTCGATAAATAAAAGATTCAAAAACGTTTTCTTCTACTCGTATTTATCTAAAGAGATATAATTAATCGCAACATATTGATTTAAGAAATGAAATTCACAACGTAAAAGAAATGATATTACAAATTAAGAATCAGAATTTAATTTATAAAAGTATAATTAAATGTAAATAACTTTAAAAAATTTCTACGTTCTGAGAAATAAATAAAACTGAAAGAATAAAGTTGATTACTCACCACGTTATTTCTTCACCGTGATGAAACAAAATCTATAAAAGAATGTACAAAGAACCTTACCGATTTATACTGTATTTTTTTAAATTTATTTATTTATTTTTTTTTTGAGAAAAATAATTTCTCACTATGATCTTGTTATAGACTTTATTATTGTTTTTAAACTTGGAAATTTTATGAAATTTTTTTATGCTGCAAGCTTTATTTACAATAAGTTCCACGTACATAGAAATAATAAGTAAACTGGAACAGAAAACATTAATATGTAAGAGAAGTATCCTTTGAATCTTCTCAAAAAGAATACATTTAAATAAATATGCATTCTGTTTTATGGGTTACATCCATAAAAAGCAACATACAGTTAGTAACTATAATTATAAACAATGAGTAACAAAAAGAAAATAGTACAGAATTTAAAACACAACAAAACATAATACATATAATCTTCAATAAAAAATGCAATGAAATACATTAACGTATGAGGAAAGAATTTGCACCTTAGTCATCGCGCAATATTTCCATAACAAGCACAATCACTCGTTTCAGCTTGCTAATATTCTCGCTACTGTCCAGTAAGTCCTTAACCAGATTGTACTCATCAGCACTTACTAGTCCTGATCTCTAGTGATATTTTTGCAGAATAAAAAATCTCATAGGAAGAGAGAGGAAGAATTCAAGAATTTCATCTTCATCAACTCTCCTTATCTCATGTGTCTGAAAGACGTTGCTTAGGCATGCAGCAAACACATTGATCTTTTGGCTGTCGCTACGAGCCCATTAATTTGATGTTCTTATAGATGGAAATGAGAGGGTAGTCTGTAGAAACTACTTTGTGACTTTCCATAGTGAATTGTCATTCTATTAAAAAAAAAAAAGACTATCAAATAACCCTTAAACGTTTCGTTTTTAATAGATTTTGATAATCTATTCAACTTAAAACAGCCCTATTAAAGACGTTCTATCCTCAGGTCTACTATAATATTGCCATCTCCTCCCTAAGCTTTCTTTTAACGGCAAAAGGATACATTAAGTGATGAATTCAACCAGACGAATCAGTTCTACAATCGGAATGAAATATGCTCTGTATTCTCGTCCATCATGTTTCTTCTCGGGTATCCATCGCCATGCTTTCTCTTGCAGAATTGAGATGAAATCCTGGTTCGCATCATCGATATTAATGGGATAATTTAAAGGTACAGCTAGAGGTTGCTTCTCTTCAAGCCAGCTGCAATAAGAATCGATATTGTTATTATCGAGAGACAGGGATTTCTTAGCACCACTGTATTAACAGTTATCAGAACATCTGGGTGATCAGATATAGAATTGTAATTATTCTTAACGTAAGTGTAAAAATAAGAATCACTTGAGGTGACATGAAAGTCTCAACAAATTACGGCTTTCGACAGATCTTATGGACAATATGTGGGTTATTAGCCAGAGAGTACCTGTCCCGCATATTCACGATACAATTCTTTAAGGCCCTCCCCAGAACTGTTATGAGTAGAGAACTCCAGAATAGATAATTTTCGTTCGAGGGGTTTCCTGCAATAAAACCGGTATCTAGAGTATCGAAAAACTAAGGAAAAAAGTTATTTGTGATCGTTTAAGAAGAAGGACAGTAAATCGCAAATAATCTGATGGATCCAAGCCAATCCAAGATCTCAACTGAGGTCGTTTGAATGTAATAGATCCTGAATACCGGAAGCTAATAATTTGTTATTGTATTTTTAAGGAGAACCGCATTATCCCTATGTGCTGCACCAACCAACTGATTACTGGTTTTTATTAAATATTCTCTAACACTAGAATAATCATGGTCTATGTAGTGGGTTTCAGAAATAACGATAAACGTCCAAGACTTCAGTAAAGATAATTGTCTCTAATTCTAGTCGATGCTTAAGAACATTGGTATTCCAGGGTTCATTTCTCAAATATTTTATCATTAATAAATTTTAGCAATCATTTTCTTTGAGTAAGCTTATCAGAAACCTGAATTGTTACAATAAAAAGTCAATATTAGATGCCAGGTTATCAGGACCACCATAGTTGTGCTCTATAACCGATAAGACAAGGTACAGTTTCCCTTTAAATCAAAGAGGGAAAATTAGTGTTATCTAAATCATGATACCTGTCCTGGGAACCCCGAGACTTCCAGAGAAGTGTGTTCTTTGCTGCATAAATCACTCTCTGTTTTTCCTTTCTTTGTAGACTTTCTTTTTATACTCTACACTCTTAATAGTTTGCAGGATGTTGGATAGCGCACAAGTAGTCAGAGTACCCCTATCTTTCTTAGAATTATACTCGTATGTAGTCTCTATGGCCATCCGCACGTTTTACGCAATGGTTTGGTCAAATATAGTTATTTTGGTGTGCCCATACTGTTAGAAAAGCATTCAATGAACTATTCCAGGAGAAGTTGTAGGTGTCTCGAAGCTAACGCCACAGTTGGCAATATATTTCAAACTGTACATCTTGATTTTCTGCGGCTTTAAAAGTTAGCAATGTAGGTAACAGTTCTTTTATCACCAAATGGTGAGGATTAACTATATTCCAGACCTTGTGCATATGGCTCTCATCCCTTGATTACGTCGATTCAAATTGAGTATTATAAAATTTTTAGCGCCAGCCAAAATGTCCTCTCTCTCATCTTTTCAAGTGAATGTGTAGCATAGCCTGTGAAGTTGGATCATTCAGATTATATCAAAAACTCTTTTGTAAATATCAATGTCCTTGGAAATTATTCGCTATTGTTTATTAATAATTACCCATACACACGATTGTATGACTGAGTTACAACTGATTCTAATAATTACTCTACTATAAAGTCTCATTATGTCTGTAATAACGTGGAAAAAAATTGACGGGACTGAACAGCCTTCTTCTGATTAATTGGTTCGTTAGCGTCCTCCGATCTGTACGTGATTAGACAATGGTAAATCATTGGTAAAAGGAGTATGCAACACCACATGTGTATGTAGTACCGGTACATTCGGCCTGGTAGAGTATTCCTTTTCGAATCTGCGATGTCTTATTAGCCTCACTCCCGCAGACGTTTCACTTGTCAATAATATCATTCTTAGTCAGATTATGGAGTGAGATCTTTCTAGGATCTATGCTTGATGATATAAGAAGCCTCGCTTTCTGTTACTCTTAAACTGGTACCTGTACTTGTTAACTTGCTGTTGTTACAATTCCCTGGAAACAGAGTGCTACATAGTGATCCTTAACACGAACAACATTATTCTATTTAATAAAATATAACAAGAGGACTTAATAAACAAGACTTTACGTAAGGGACTTTACGTAAGGGGGGACTTTACGCATAAGGGTTGATACGAAAAATAAATGAATAAAAATGTCCGTTAACAGCAAAATTTGGTAAATATATATGGCATTTAAAATATTGTTTGTAATTTAATAAATTAATATAAAAATGATTCAATAATATAACATAAAATTCAAGGAATGCTTTTCTTATAAAGCCATTGATTATTTCGATTTAATATTTTAATAATTTTTTTCTAAGTTAAAATTCCTGGAATATCTCTATATTAATTGAATTAAACTAAAACCATCGGTTTATTAATAATATTTTAATGTTAGAGTATATTAATTCATAAATGTACATAAAGTATAATTAAAAATCTAAAAAAAAAAAAATGAAACCTGTTCAAAATAGTTCAAACATTAAGGTGATTTAAAATAGTGAATTCAGTAAAGTTCAGAATAATTTATCCAATCTATATTGCCAGGTAATTGCTGTAAATATTTACTAATGTTGAGTAGTAGGATCGCATTAGCGTATAAACATCAATACTGTTTAAGAGGTTGTATTATTAATCCTTAATAGTTGCACGTGTCGTGTTAGTTGCCGATCTGCGCGTAGTAGGCGGCCACAGCTGGATGGAGACTTGCTGTGAAGCTGAACGACCAACATACAGCATACACCGCACGCTAACAACTGGCTGTTAATCTCCACTTTATTGGTCACGCCAGAGGCTTAACTAGCCTTTCCACCCGACGCAGACGCTATCGCCCCTTAAAATCATTTTTCACCGGCCCCCAAATGTAACCTGAGTTTCTAATCTCTTTTTAAATCTGTTCTGTGTTTTAATTACTAGCCTTGATTTCAGGCTAGACAAACCCGCTATATTACTGTTTTGACGTGGTACTACACCCACTGATAAAAAAAAAGATTAATTTACTTATTAAAATTTAAATTTAACATAGAATATGGTAGCATGCGAAGAGAACATATTCTATATATAAAAAGCAATTCTGTTAAGTTAAGGGTCGTGATTAGACTTATAAAAAATTGTTATAACATAGTGTAACCACTGCGTTAACGAATGAAGGAAACAAATATAATATCAAGTAAAACGTAAACAATTATTCCTTCATGGATTTTTATCTGCACCGCAACTGTTATTTTGTTTACCTATTATTATTATTTTTTTTTTTTTAATAAATATTACATGTACGGCTATCCTTATCTTATTAATTTCATCCGTTTCACTGTATACACGTTTCTTTGGTTTCTGTTCATCGCATTAATGTAAAATATGGGTGGGACTTTACTGAATTGTGCAATAAGTTACATTTTTATAGTAATTGAGTTATATTATTAATTAATAAATTGTAAAATATGAATTTTTAAGTTGTAATTATGTAATTTTAAATTCTATACTTGTTTCAAATAAAATTTTGATTATAGATTTTAAATAGATTACTCAAAGTTTATAATACTTTTATCTACTACTACTTTCATTTATTTAATTTTTATTATTACACCTAATTGGTTCGTTTCTGATTATTTTATAATTTAATAAGTATTCAAAAACTAAATGTAATTGGTATTATATGAGTAATGTCAAAAAGAATATGTGAACATTTCATTATTCACGTTTTCTAACAAAAATTGATTAATGTATGAAACTCAAGAGCTTTCATGCGGTAATTGTTTTTATTCTTCTTTTATAAAATTTACAAATTATTGTTTAATTTATAACGCGTCGAATAGTTTTTAAAGTATAATTATCGCTAAAAATAATTCAAACTTATTGCTATACACTTTAATGATAGCAATGATACCTTTTTTATTTAATTAAAATAATAAGCAAATAAATATTAATTAACCTACTATGTACAAAATACATTTAAGAGATTCGTTTTTAAGAAGCAAGAAAGGATAATCTAACATCTTAGCTACAACAGTGAGACCTAAATTTGTCTTTTAATAAGACATGACCGTAATTCAATTTAAAATGTAAAATATTACGATTTCTACACATGATTTATGAAAAAAGAAAAATTATTATATAAAAATTTGTAGTTTTTCACTACTAAAAACTTCTTATAATTTATCGATTATCATAATGATTTAATAATAATAAAAATATTTGTAACATTATATTAAATTTATCATATTTCTTTCTCCTTCTTTACTGTAATGTTTTGAATTAAAAAATTATAAAATTTTTTGCAGTTTATCTAAAAATATTAACCAAGTTACTAAATTCATTCAATTCACACGGGAATGAACGGTATGAACGGACTACCCAGGGGCCGTTTTAATATTAAAAGGAGGCTTAGAAAGAGATGGCAATATTTCAGGAGACCAGCAGATAGGACATCTTTGAACAGGGTTGCTCGTAGGTTGAAACAATTAATGAGGTCTATTAAAAAGTGGAACATTTAAAAATAACCTTGAGAATCTTTCCCCTTTGCGTAGAGAAAGCTACTCCCTATGAAGAGATACCAAGAATCGTCAGTGGCTACCATCCTGATTTCTTCCATTGAAGAAGTTGGTGTACTCTACTTGAAGAAGTTGAAGAAATGGTACTTACACCCTTTCTTTCAAAGCCATACTTTACGTAATACACCTCTTTAATGACATCCTGCGCACTACGTGTTTTCCACAAAATAGAAAGTTTCCCAAGTGGTTACGGTCCCGAAACCAGGTAAACAGATACGTCAGTTAATTTCATATAGACCAAATTTGTTATCCATTTTGTCAAAAATGCCTAACATTTTCTTCAAGGGCCTATGGCTTGTTCTTGAACATAGCCATGTTATTCCTGATCATCAGTTTGGCTTCGAGGTGGTCACTCTACTACCTAAGACATATCGAGAATACGCAAAGACTTAAGGTTATCATCAAGTGTCTTAAGGAGAAAAGTTACACTTCGACTGCGTCCTTGGATGTTCAGCAGGTTTTCCCACAAGGTCTGTCTGCGTAGCCACTTATACAAGTTAAAAAAGGTTCTACCGCCAACTTATTACTTGGATCTGCGTAGCTACCTGAACAGATGTTTCTCACAGAAGCGTAATAAGGAGTTGTCCGATTATTGGACACAAGTCGATTCTTCCTCAAGGATCAATTTTAGGACTTGTTTTATGTTCTTCTTCACAGCGGACCTTCTGACTACGGACTACGTTACTATCTCTTCATTAACCGATTACGCGGCTACCCTTGTAGACGAAGTTGACCCAAATCTTGCTTTAAGTAAACTAAAATCTGAATTAGATCAAATCAACGAATGGCTGTCAAGATGGATGATTAAGTTTAATCATGCGATGTCGATTCCTGTGATATTCGCAATGAGGAGAGGAGACTGCCCACGGGTCCATTTCGATAGCAATCTCATGCCACATGCTGAAAGAGTAAGGTACCTTTGTACCTTCATCGTTGGCTTCATCTTCATCATTGGCTGAAGTGAAAAGTCATTGTAAGAGAAAAGAGAAATAACTGGAAATTAACTTTAAAGAAATGTACTGTTTGCTGTGCAAGAGGCTCACATCTTTCACTGTCTAACAAATAATTATGCTATGCAACAATCCTGCAACTGGTTTCGATTTATGGGATCTACCTTTGGTGTACAGCAAGCAGCAGAAACGAAAAGATAGAACAGCGATTCCTAAATAAATGACCATTAAATAGTCTCATTGCTAAATCCAGTGTAATTGACGAATATTTGGGTTTACCGTATGTTTGAGAAAAAATACAGCGATTCGATGTAAAATATAAATTACTGCTAAACAACCAAACCTCTACATGTGATTGTACATGATCGTATTTACTTATGATTTCTGTAATAGTGTAACCGATTGTAAATTTTATTTTGAGACAAAAAATGTATTTGCTTATCATGTTGAAAGCATATACCCAACCAATCTGCAAAGAAAAAAACATAATTGTTTAAAAGGTATTGTAGTTTTAAAGATATTATAATTACAACTAACATCAAATAATAAAAAAAAGTTCTTGGGATGTCAACTGATACCCATGGTGCACTTGAACAATTGCGATAAGTGGATTGATAATGTGCCATGGGATATAAAATTATTTTATTTCTTTATCAAATTTTTCTAACAGTTTTATCTTGTTTTAGTTATTTTTTTCAATATTTCTACCATTCTTTTTAATTCCCACTACTTTTTAAAAAATTATACTTATTTGGTTAATATTCAATTAATTGTTCGGTATATTTATTAGTTTTATTTATTTTTCAATTTATTTATATAAATTTACATTATCCCATGTTGATCGTATATATCAAACAATGTGTGGGCTTGAATGCTAAATCATGCTGCTAATTATGAACGCTTAAAAAAAAATATTAACTATTTTTATATATATAGATAGATAGATAGAGATTGAGAGAAAGAGAGAGAGAGAGATATTCCGGTTGATTTTGTGCTACTGCATAATTTCATACTGATACGAAAAAATGCTTCTACGGATTATTCGATTTTTTTTAACTTTTTTTAGTCTATTTTAGTCAATTAATGGAATAAAATTCATCAAATATTACTTGAAAAGCAGTCATGAATAACCTTTTCTGACCAATCCGAAAAGATGGACCAGTAAATATATATATATATTTATGCATATGCCTGTGTTTGTATGTGTACTGATTACAGTTCTCTGAGGCCGAAACAAAAGTTGAAAGTATTAACGCCTGGAAAATATGAGATAAAATGAATAATGTTAAACCTCAAAGCTTACAGGGTTTAAATAACTGAGAAGAGTCATTATTAATGGTGGCCGAAGTTTAATAAAAAGTCGTACTTAGAGCGTTAAATCTCTATAACTGATAAGATTTTTTTTTTCTTTTTTTTAGGCTAAATCAGTATGAAACAATAAATAGAATCATAAATACCTTGAATATACCTTCAATATTCATTATGATAATGCTATATTTAAAAGATATTTTTCTTTCTATCTTCAAAAATTATAATAAATCTAATGAAATAACTATTTTTTATTTAACTGTATATATTCCATATGATTTACTTACTTTTTGCACATTCAGGTGAATATGTCTGTCTGGAATTTGTGGACACTTAAAAAACAGTCAAAACAGATTTTCCAAAATGAAGGGCTGTGACTATTTTATAAATAAATAATTTTTTAGTTGAATTATGTAAAACCAATCTTTACCATGTTTCTTTATTTTTATTTCAAAGTAATTTGGTTTCATACCGATTTTTACGAAACATTACAGTTTTTTGTATAACTTTCCTCTCTGCCTTTATTACATTTTTTTATTATTACATTTAATACTTCACTCCTGATTCATTACCTTTTAATAACTTTTTAATATTTGTTTATTTTATTTTTTTGTAATTTTTTATTAAATATATAATTTATTATCTATTAGGTAATTTTATTTTTACAACAGCTCTGAATCTTTTTAGTATCTATATTTTTATAAACATAGCTGAAATACTTGCTACATGGTGTTTTGATTTATCAGTCATGTTTTTTAACTTGTAATGATCGACAATTACTTTTTCTGAATATAAATTACATTTGATATAATTTTATACTTTAAAATATTAAGAAGTTGTATTATAATAATTTTTGTTAGTAAAATAATAAATTCTTTTCCTATATTTTGATCCTCAATTTATGTTTTACTAATAAACGCCGATCTCTGTGGCAGAGTAGTAGTTCGGGATGTTTCATTTGGCAGGCCCAGATCCAAATCTGGTCAGGCATGGAATTTTTTATACGCCACAAAATATGGGACATGCTTCAAAGCATTTGTGTTGAATTAATTCTTCAAGCAAAAACGAGAGAGAGAGGGTGAGAGAGAGAGAGAGAGAGAGAGAGAGAGAGAGTGAGAGAGAGCGTGTTGCAATTATTTTATTTTAATCGTTGCAATTTCTTTTATTTTTATATTTTTATTTTTTGTATATCTATATTTGCTTTCAATTTCTTCTATTAATTTTATCCGGTTTTGGTGTAACAGTCACTCCACTATTCATTCAGAGTTTGTAAAAGCTGAACACTATATATTTATTCAATACGGAATAACAAAAAAATAAATTTATAAACATTTTTCATAAACATGTATATTGGTTTACTGTTAAAGCTATTAATAAATTACATACAACGTCGTCGTTTCTTCACATAAATTTAACACCAGTAATTGCAACATAATAATTTTCTTTAAATATTAAGTCTCGTAAATTGTTTACAGGAATGATTTACTGGTTTAAACTTAATTAAATATTTAAAGTTTGTTAATTTGGCTGATTTATTAAAAAAAATGTAAGAAAAAACTACGATTTCATTATAAGAATAACACTTTCCTTTTCTGTTGTGTAATTTCATTTTTCAATAGCTTCATACTGAAGAAATACGCCCTCTTTTTGAAATATAAGAAAGTTTCTTTTACAAAAAACTTTTTATTATTTTTCTCATTGAAAAATCTAAACTTTTCTATAGTTATTATGTTAAAGAAAAAATATATAAAAAATACGACAACATATTTTTATACAAACTGAAAGGATCAAAATTGTTTAACTGTTTGATCCATTATAAAAAGTAAAGTAAACAAAAGTTTGATTCCCAGAAAAAAACTGTATTCCTCCTATTTGTCAAACATTTTTATATTTTATTTATTATTTAGGTTGCAGATTAGAATTTTATTCACGATGAGTTTTATATTTTCAAAATTAAAAATAGCATACAATATTTTTAGTATTAAATTTTTTTTATATAACATTTTAAGTAAATTTAAATAACTGTCAATTTAATCTAAATCAAAAAAGTACCATTCGGTTATATATCCATAAAAATAATTTCATTGAAATTATTTATTTTTCATCGAATTTATTTTTCTTATTATTTGACCGAAATAATTTTTAAAAAAAGTATGCATATTTATTCATCTATTGAAAATTTGATAACTACAGACATGAATGAATTTTATGTTACAATTTTAGTTTGTAATATAGCCTCACTTATTTCCGTTTAGTACAGATTAAATATAAATCTCAATTACTGATGAAAAAAGGAAGCTGTCATTATTTTAAGTTGCGAATTGCCCGACTTAATTGCTCTTTCATTACAGCCGATAAATTGCGAATTTTATTTTGGATTTGACTAAAATTAAACGCTGAATTCATACTATATTTATTTGCTTATTTGACCTGAATAAATATATAGTGAAATCAGCAGATTTATAAAGAATATGAACAAAAATGAAAAGTATATCAGTGGTCAAGAGGGAGATTATCTTGTTCAGAACTCAGTTACTCTTACCATTTGTATTTTTAAAATGATTAGAAATATTTAACTGTTCTTCAGATCTGGTTAACTGACACGATTTCTTATAATTCAAAAACAAGGGCATACAGTAATATAAAAATAAAATATTGACCAATATTTTATTTAATTACAGAAATCTTATTAAACATAAGAATCAAATAGGTTTAGCCTTAAACACTAGCATCTAATGTTTTTTTTTTTCCATTTTGTTGCATCTAATGTTTAGATGCAATAAAGATCACTGAAGCCATTAATTACTCACAAGAATCACTCGAATCAAACAATTTACCATAAAATGCTATAATTTGTTGCAATTATGGAGAGAAATAAAGTTAAAATTAAAAGACAGGTTCATAAATACAGTATATTGAATAATTAATATAATTTTCTTTAATCAATTTATTTTAATATTATATAATTGTATTCCTACTACTTTTTCCAGTAAAAGTAGAAATTATTTAATAAAACATTTAATAAATCTGTTTATAAATCGAATTCATTAACTAAATAAAAAAAAAATATTTATTCTTTCAGGCAATATTATAAAAAGGCGAAATAAGTTATTTGATGAAGAAAATACTTATTTTTTTAATTATATTCCTTTTGGGAATAAAACTGGATTTAATGTACGTATTTTAAGATATCTAAGTAAATATACTCTGAAAGGAGTCAAAAGATGAACTGTACAGTTTAAACAAAATTGATAAAAGACTTCAATATTCGCTTGAGTAACGATGTAGCAGCTGAAGCGAGGTCCAATTTTAAATAAAAATTGACTTAGAGATATCAAAGGCCGAAGAAACATTAAATTAGGGATAGGCTAGAACAGCTACGTAAGCGGGCTTAGTGACTTCCTATTCATCCAGTTTATATCTGCTTTACGAATTCCCGCATTTGCTATATAAAGTTTGCTGCATCCAGCTCATAGTTATATATGAATGGAAGCAACTTCTTCCATCGCTCTGTTTGCAAGGGTAATTTAAATTTCTATAAACGTGCTTTAGAGTATTAATCGAAATTTCTTGTTACTCTTTCGTTATTACAAGTGTGAAAGACGAAAGGAATTAATCAAAATATGCATCGTTTATTTGTATTTAACGAGCAAAGTTTTATTTGCTTCTTACATAAATTCGGTTCATTAATTTTCCACATGTGTAATTAATACGAGTAGTAAACGAAACAAAATGTAATAAGTTTGTGATTATATTTTAATAATTTAGTAAAAGAAATTGTATGCGTATAGAGTACGATATTGATTTTCAATTAGTTATTTTATTCTATCTTTTTAAAATGTCATAAGCAGTTTAGTAAAATGTTTGGTTTTCTTTTTTTTAATTTCTTAAAAAATTTTATTTAATTTTGTAATCACATGTTGCAGTCAACACACATTCATGTTAACAAATTTAACTCCGGTTTATCATTATTTTCATTACAAATTCAAATGAAATAAACAAGGCGTGTATCATATCTTCTTAAATTTTACCAAAAAAAAAGAAAACATAAATTTTGCATGACACATATTTAATTTTATTAGTCTTATGTTAAACAATACTTTTTTCCATCTTAAAAAAGTTATGTTAATATATGTAAAACGAAATTTCAGTCCATTAATTTCCTTTTCATTCATTTATTTTTGTCAAAAATAAAGATATGTAAGGAATTTAAAAAAATTATGTGATATTTTTTTAAATTTCTATTGCTGTTGAAAATGATTTTTCGCACAGTAATCGCAAATAGTTTCATGTGTTCCATTTAATTTTTTAATAAAAATAAATGTTTAATATAGCTTTATTCAGATTCATATCTCAAGATTATTGTCACAGTAATTATTAATTATAGTGTTAGGCATTTTGTAAACTAATTCTTATTGAATTGCAGTATTATTATACATATAATCATAAAAATAGAGTTGTAAAATTATTTTTTCTCTTAATATAAAATCTCCTTATTTATTGAATCCTTGAATAATAAATTTCCTTCTATCGATCTTAGCAGCTTACACACACGCACACGCGTTCTCACATACACAACCACACACACACACACACACACACACACACACACACACACACACACACACACACACACACACACACACACACA
>JAAAKQ030512121.1:0-39518 GCA_010016005.3 Zanna intricata
ATGAATTGTAGCGTGTGTGAAAAATGCCATGCCTGACCGGGATTCGAACCTGGGATCTCCGGATGAAAGGCTGAGAAGCTACCACTCGGCTACGGAGGTCGGTACAGTTAGAGACTGATTATATTAATAGCTTTCTTTTTCTGTTTTAGCTCTGGAACTACCGTAAGGTATTACTTCAGAGGATGAATGAGGAGGATATGCATGAATGTGAATGAAATGGTCTTGTGCAATCTTAGATCGACCACTCCTAAGAAGTGTGGTTAATTGAAACTAAATGCATGTAAATAATGACACTGGTTACATTATTTTCACTGGGCTGGTCTAGTCATTAATCTTTACAGTCATCAAAATAACTTTAAAAAAAACTGGATTATATTCTGTAAAGGATCTCATGGATATACTTTAATGAGATCAAACAACTGAAAATAAAATGGTAAAATATTCCCATTAAGCTGATCCCTGAAGAAAATCCTTTCGAGTGAGTATACTATAAGAAATTACTTTTCTTTTTCCAAGTTTGCCGTTTAAATTTAAACATTTATTGTATAGTTTCATTAGATTCAGATTCCATCAGTGGTAGATAGCTGCTGCTGATCTTGTCAGAGACCAAGGTAAATGATAAATATCTTGATTCCATCTTTACCTAAAAAATAACAATTTTATTTTGGAAGTAAATGAAAATCACGAGGGGGCATATCAGCCCCCTGCTAATCAGTGAGTGCTCGAATACTTCTGAACCAAATTTTGAACTTGAAAGCGGGCTAACATATTATAGAACAAAATTATGCAATTTTGTTAAAAAACCTTGTCGCTTGTTTTATGATGTGCAACATCAATCTGCTTCACAGCAAGCCTGAGTGTTTATTATTGTCCAACTAGATACAAAATCAACGAGAAAGAAGCCTTTCTTATTTTAGAAAACGCTCTCACCTTTACTTTTCTTGTAATCGGAGTTTTAACTTTCTTCGGATTTGAAGGAATTCCTAAATGCTATAACTTTAATTTCACGCCAGATTTCATTCAATTATTTCAGCATATTTCCATGTTTTATCATTTACAAATCGCTAATATTTCTGAGAAATGTAGTCCATTATGTGTTCAATTAACAAATCGAGCTGTACAACGAAATTTAGGCAGATGGATCCATAGTGTCATTAAGGACGTCGGAAAATGGTACGGAAGAACCCATGCTTCCCTATATTTCAGTCTAACTCAAATGCTGGCGGGCCGTGGGGGATTTGGAGCTTATCTTTTTTGAATCGGTCTAGATTTCACGGACAAATACCCAGACTATGAGGTCGAGGAGTCAGCCTATCACGCTTTTTTTCGTTGTCCAAGATTCCAGGTAGAGATAAATGAAATGGTCTAAGCAATGAAAAGATGGCAATGATTGTACCGGAGGATTTCCTGGACGATATGCTGGACTGTAAGCATTAGTGGGCTGTCATTGCCGAATTTGCCAAGGCAGTAATGAAGAAATTTTTCATCATCGAGGAAAGTCGTGGACCTAATCAAGATCGGAAGAGAATACTCTGAGGAGTGTGTACAATACTTCAGGCGTCTGAGGGTGCAGAGTCGGGTAGATCCGTGATTGAGCGCCTTGGAGGTCCCAGAGTATGCGGGGGGTGGGTCGCCTTGGCCCGTTGAGGCTGCACACACTCTGCGTCCTGTGTCTGATGGGTTCCTCTTCCTTAGATCTACGGCGGACGGCCGTTAAGGGTAAGTATGTGAGCCTGTGTGATTGAGGCATGGGTGTGCAGTGTGACTGCGTTGCCATGGCTTTCTGTGGTGTTGTGTTGCGCTGTGTGAGCTGTTTGTATGTTTCTTACCGGTCACGGGGTCTTCAGGGGTAAACTGGCTAGGTTCGACGTTGTGAATTCGGGTCTTTGCCCGTAGTGTAGGAGGCAGAATGATGCCCTTCACGTGTTTTATGAGTGCGCCAAATAGGATCTGGAGCGCAACGCAATAATTTGTCGATTGGATACCGTCGAAGTAACGCTTGACTTCAGTCAAAACTGGAAAGAAAGTAAATGGTCAGTGATTATTTTTACTAATAGTTACACCATGAGAATGTCGCTTGTGGCATTCGGATCGGCGGCATCCTGGGCCGAGGCGATGACTGAGCGATGTCATATGCCGAGGTTTAAAAGATGACCTCCGGTAAAGCCCATCAGGACTAGGTATGGAGGAGGTGGTTGTAGGGTGTCTTCTATTAGGGGATCAGGATGTGTGTGGGTGTGATGAGTAGTGCAGATATGTGATTACTTTTGTTTACATGTTTTCCTCTCGCCTTGTTGAGCTGTCTTATGTTAGCATGCTATTTTGTTTGTATTGGTCTTTATGTGGTGACTGAATACTTGTGAGGTTATATGTGGCAATTGGAGTGTTCATGTTTTTTTTTTTTGGTTTTGGGAATGCATGTGGAGTATGATTGTGAATGTGGGTGTTTCTCCTCTCTTGAAGTAATGAGTTGTGAGCGGTTCCAGGAGAGGGGTTGCCAGGGATGGTGTTTTAGTCGATAGCGCGCAGAAACACACACGTATAATAACATCTTATGGAACCTGTTAGCGACCCCTACAATGCCCAAAATCCAATATACCTTTATTAATCATTATTCTTATTACTTTTTCTCACTTGATTCGTTCATTACTTCAACAAGGTAAATTGATAGGGAATCATGCTAATGAAAAAAATAATAGTGATGAAATGTGACTATTACTCTTTGGATAGTTTGAAGGATGAGTCAGTGGAATTCTTGAACAACTCAGGCTAACTAAAGAACTAAAGAAAGTGAAAGAAGGAAGTACAGAGTGTATTTATTGACAGATTAAACAAAGAATACTGCAAACTGCAAGGAATGCTTTGGGTGATTTAGAACAGATGGCATCTTGTCCTGGATGGTGGAATAAGGATATAGAAACTAAGCTTAAGAAGAAGTTGTACTTGAAATGGATTCAGTCAAGGGATATTGAAGATGGAAAAGCTTATTCAAGGATAAATAGAGAGGTTAAGTAACCTCTCAAACAGAGAGATAAGGGCTAAAAAGTAGGCATGGGTGATGAGATGGAAAGGTGTGTAGAGGAGTAGGAAGGTAGCAGAGGCTTGAAAGTTTATTAAAGGTTTAAGGAAAGATAGATCAGAAAAATGTAAGAAGTGAATGAGTGTAATCAATTTGAAGGAATGGGAGGAGCACTACATGGCTTTATTAAATGAACATATAAACCTTTCTTCTATCTTCCAAATTGAAAAGGAGGATAACCTAGTTAATTCTGGAGAAATAATACCAGGTGTAAGTGAGATTACTAAGGATAAACTGGTGGAAGAATTGCAAAGGGTACCAAATGGGATGGTGTCTGGGCAGGGAAGCATTGCTGTTGAATAAGTGAAGCATAGAACTACTGAATTATTAGAATGAATTTGTAAAATGTTTAATAAGTATTTAATGGAAGGGATTGACTTAACCAAAACAATGGAATGTTGGTTAAATTAGTACAGCATACAAGAAAGGAAAGCAAGGTCTGTAATAACTATAGATACATTAATGTCACTAATCTTTGGCAAGGTTTTATGGCCAAATATTAAACAAAGGATTGAAAACAATATTACTGATCTGGAGAAGCAGAATGATTTCAGAGTAAGGGGTTCATGTTTAGGTTATATCTTTACTTTGAGACAGATGATTGAGAAAAGAAGAGAGAGGAACTTGGGAATGCACATGCTTTTTATTTATTTAGAGAAGGCCTATGACTATATCTCTTGACAATTAATTATTTGAAGTTCTTGAAAATATTAACTTAAATGAGTTATGAGTATCTGACAGAGGTATATATAATATGTATAAAAATGATAAATATTCAGTGAAAATGATATTTCAATAAGTTTTAAGGTGGCCAAAGATTTAAAGCAAGGTTGCTGTTTGACACTCACACTGTATAAAATATATATACACTAATAGTTAAAGATGTGGAAAAGGAAATGCAGAGGGATGGGAACAGACACAGGAAACAACTGTTCTGTACACTGTTCTTTGCAGATGATCAGGTGATCAGGTAATGATGCTGAGGATATCTTGCTAAAGAAATTAAGAGAGGAATAACTTAAATGGAATATGAAAATTAATCTAAGGAAAATGGGATATGTTGTACTAGGTAAAAGAGGAGAGGATTTAGTTATAGAAGCAGAGGGCAATATTGTGACAAGATTAAGTACTTAGGAACACTTATTTCCGAAGATGGAGGGTGTAAGGTTGATATCAGAGCTAGGATTGGTCAGGGAAGAGAGTGATTTGGAAATTGAATAGCTTATTCTGGTCATAAAAAATACAGTAGAACTAAACAGATATTGTATAATATGATAGTTTAATCCATTGTGACTTTGGTTCAGAGTGCTGGCAAATAAGCAAAAGGAATAGGGACCATTTAGAGGCTTTAAAAATGGATTTTTTTCCATAGAGCATGCCGACTTTCAAACCTGGACCGAATAAGAAATGAGGTAATTAGAGACAGGGGAAAAAGGACAATTTCTATAGTTAAAAGAATCAAACAAAAATGATTAGTTTGGTATGGACATGTTCACGGATGAGTGAGGAGAGGTGGCCAAAAAAGTATTAGATTATTGTCCTGTTGCAAGAAGGAAGAAAGGTAGACCCAGGAAGATGTGGAGAGTGAAGGGGTGCAGAGGGCAATGGAAGAGGAAGGAATGGTGCAAGATGACTGGATGGACAGGAAAGTATGGAAACTGAGATGCAGGATGTGGAGCAATCTGAAGGAATCCTGCTTAAAGTAAGAATACCAACACATGGAATTTTTCCCTCCGAAAATATACAGTAATTTATGATACATATATTTATACATATGCCAACCCAACTGTTCTAGTGGAGATATTTAAAAGACATAATAAGATTAAGAAAAATATCTTTATTGTATTACTGTCTTCATATCACTGCCATGTGAAAAATAATATGATTATGTCAACGACATAACCATAATCATAATCATTTATTCTTTCATGTAATAATGTGATAAATAAAAAAAAAGAACTGGTTAATAAATATGTAAGAGTTTTATGTGCTTCATACATCATAAAGCACATAACTGGAGCTAAAATAATTTGCAGGAAAATAAACATCTTTCTTGCACAGAAAAAAGAGGAACTTCTTTCAGTTCCTCTGATAATAAGAAAGCAGAGTGATGATTTTCTAGCACGATGTGGCACTACACTTTTCTCTAGCAGTTAAACACTTACATGCAAATTTTTTAAGCAAGTTGGAGATGGTAGACCTATCAATTGACTTACAAGTCTAGAGGTGTTAAGTTAGGTGACCTCTAGACTATTACATGTGGGGCCACTTGAAATCATAACTGCATGATGTCAGAATGTTATTAAATGCGGCCACTTGGCAGCCAAAGACAGAGACTGTGTTGACTACATGCATGCAAAAATCTCAAAGATTTTTTCCATGGGAATATGGAATGGAAATTTTGTAGTGTATGAGAAATTCTATATGTGACCATCATTCAAACCTGGAATCCAAATGAAAGACTAAGATGCTACCAATCTACCAGAGAGGTAAATACTGAAATCTATCTCTCACTTTAGTTCTCAATTTTTAGTTTTATATCCATACATCCAAATCTTAAAAAAACAAGTTTATAACTGCATAAAGGTATTTCATTCAATAGATGATAATTATTCTTTTAATTAATATTTGTGTTACAGTAAGAATTGTATATCTTAAGATTTTGTTATTAAGTACATTTTCTTTTATCAGTAGATAACTGCTTTAATTTTTTTTATTTTTAATTAATCATTATTATTCTTCCCAATTTTTTCTGAACACAGAAAAAAATTCTTGGAGTTTAAAATATACTAAAGTAAATATGCTATTTTTGACAATTATTAAAATCATTAGCTCTACCCATGTTATTTTGCATTAAATTTAAATTATGAAAGTTTTTTACAAGTGTATTTTTTAATTTCTTTCTACATTTCATATAAGATATCTACATTTTATATATTACATCAACATGAACTAGATATTTAATTAAACAAGTTTATAATAATTGTCAGCTGATAATTTAAATAAGTTAATATAATAAACTTAATTCTAATATTTAGAATGAACTTAATTTTTAATTATTTAGAATAAAGTTTGCAAACAAACAAAACAAAATTTTGTATATTAACTCAGCATAAATATACAAAATGCTGTTTACAAAAGAAAGCCAGTACCAGTGTGTGGAATTTATTGTAATATATGATATCAAATTATTCTTTTAATCTATTTATTTAAGATTGATTTTTAAAGAATAATATTTCAAAACAAACATTTTTTTGTCAATAAAAAAAAAACAAGAATAGAAAAAGTTTTATGATAGTGCACCTATCTCTAATAGATACTATACTTACCCATACCATACATTACACCCACAGATTATAGGTATTGTAGACATGATACTATCATCATAGATAGAGGTGTCCATAAATATATATGTATGCTAGAAAATTCCAAAGGAAATGCAACTAAAATATTAGGCCTAATGTTTATAAATATTATTTTAACCTTATTATAAATGTTTATAATAAGGTTATTTGTTTATTAAAAGTGAACGACGTTAAATGTCAAGACCTTATGTTTATTTATAACTTCAACAGAGATAACTATTATGGTACTAATTATGTAACTCTTTATCTTATGACCATCAGCATTTAGAATTAACTGTAAATATGCTTATCATCTGTTTCCTTAGTGACCAGTAAAAAATATTAGTGACCAGCAAAGGTTAGATGCAGTGGAAACAATATAATTAGAAAAAAGTGTAAAGGAGTTATGTGTTAATAAACTATAAACATCTTTTCTCATTCATATTATAATACTTTATTTAAAATAAAATAATATTGAAAAATTTTCAAACCAGATTTATTTAACTCTTCATTTTTTATATTCATGACATGTATGTATTTAAACATTACATTTTTTTCAGTTTTTTTATTTACACTAAAATTAAGTATGGAAATAACATTTTGAAAATTTGGTCCATTTTGGTAAAGAACACTGCTGGAATTAATCACAAAAATTTGTCGTTATGTTTGGCAGCATGCATTCAGTATAGCAGTCATCTACTGTTTAATCACTGCTGTTAGTTCAGGTAGAGAACATGGTTTTCCAGAGTACACTAAAATTTTAAATTACTCCAGTAACTTTTTTAAAAATTACAGAGTAAAATTTTAAATTACTCCATCGAAGAACTTACATTTTGAAAGATCGTGTTAATGGAATGGCCCGATGATGTCTCTACGAAGGAAGATTAAACATACTGGAAACATTCTTCTCTTCTATTGAAATCCTAGCCTTGTTGGCAGTTGCTCCATTCTTTTGGAACCACATTTAAAAAGAATTAATCCATAAAAATACTACATTATGCAGAAAAAGGAAGACATTTAAATACACTAAAAAACATGAAATATTAAAGTTAAAATAAAAGGGAAAGCAAATAATTAATGAACAAATAAACTCTCAATCCAATGTAATGTTTACAAATTTAAAATTGTTGAAAAAAGAATCATAAGGATTAATTTCAAGGAATTGTATAATCGTTAGAGCGGAAGGGAAAAAGCAGAAGAGGCCATGATAGTAGGGGTGGGCAGTGGAAGAAGCTTGAAATTGCTATTTATTTGATGATTCTAACTCAGGAAGACTCGGTATTATAAGAAATTTTGAGACTGAAGATACTCCGAAATGCGTTAATTACGAACATTAATGAAAATGCTAGGAAGGGCAGAAAATAAACAAAATAAAACGTTATTAACCATGCATTTAACAATTTTTTCATTAACAATGGAGAACAAAAAAGATTTTTTTTGTCTTGCATAAAATATGTGATTCTGATAGTATTTTTTCTCCTGAATTCAAATATGATATCGGTTTTTCTCCAACAGGTGTGACTTTCTAGAGACAGGCATTTATAATTTCAAACATTTTAATACTTTCTGCATTCTTAACTACACAATAATCAAATATTTTACTTACCTAGAAAGGAAGAAATGACGATTTTCTGCTACATTTTGCCTTTGGAGCAAAGGCAAAGGTTCTCTTGATGTTCCAACAATAATTGGCCAGCATATTAGGATTCCAGTTTTGCCTTGATACCTCTTTTTCATAGCTGAAATCTCCTGTTTAAAGCATTTCCTTTGCTTATCGCTCACTGTGCCAAGATTTTCTGGGAAGAAATCTAGATGCGAGTCTAGGAAGTATACTTTTAAGGACATGTTACAATTTAAGTTTTTATAAACTGCTATAAGATCGTTGACAATATCATGGTAATTTTCCGCCTTTTGATTTCTCAAAAAACTCTGAGAAAATTTTTGAATGCTTGGCAAGCTGCTTTTTCCAGTGGATTAAATGTTCCTCAAACATTTCATCATGCATTAGTGATTGTATTTATGGACCAACAATATTGCTTCTTTAATTTTTGCATCACTAATTTTAGAAAACTTCTGTTTTAAGTACATGAAACCAGGAGTATTGGCCATGGCCTTGACAGAATTCTTCATTAATCCTAGTTTTATATGTAACAGAGGTAGACACACATTTTTAAGAATACACATTTCACATTTTCTGTTCAGGAATGAGTGATTCACATTTAGGCCATTCTTTTCTAATGAAATGGTTTTTCTCTACTACCCCATCCACACAAAAAAACAACAGTACTTTGTGTAACCAAGCTGCAGACCAAGAATAAGTGCAATTACTTTTAAGTCACCACATATATTCGAAGCATACACTGTATATTGAAGCTTTTCCAATATAAATTTAAAGTTTTCATGTTTCTTTCATTCCAGTAAATTGAGCCCAGGTACTGATGGGAATTTATTACCATTATGGAGAGGCAAAGTTTTTAAACTAATTTTAAAGGAATCATGAACAAGCACCATTCTGTTGGATTATGTTCAATACAAAATGTCTCCATTAGAAAAGAAATGTCATTACAAAACACTAAGCATTTTCTTTAGAAAAATAGTCTTTAAATTCAGAATGGCAATTACAATAAGTACATATCTTTGTATTGTTTTAAAGAAGATTCCATCTTTTTGGCCAGGAAGCAAGCATTTCAGACTGTTTTTTGGAAAACTTTAAATCTCATACGAGATCGTTAAGATTTTTCTTGAGTCAATAAATGAGACTC
Source organism: Zanna intricata (assembly GCA_010016005.3). Lineage (NCBI taxonomy): Eukaryota > Metazoa > Arthropoda > Insecta > Hemiptera > Fulgoridae > Zanna > Zanna intricata. The sequence continues at coordinate 9,186 of JAAAKQ030512121.1, forward strand.
AAATGAACTGCTTTCTTCAAAACCATATCACCAGAATTTATCTCTTTTTCTTCCTTACTTCCATCTCACTCTGAGTTCTCTTCATCTAATGTCACATGTTCTGGAGACTTTGGTATGGGCAATTCTTTGCAGTATGGAACTGGTCTCATTGCAGATTGGAAGTTAGAGTACGCCACTGTTTGTTTTGATTTTGATATAATCCCTTAATGTTTGTTAAGCAGAAATAACAGTCAGAGGAGTGATCTTTGGGTTCATCCAAATCATAGAGATAGCAAATTGCATATGGTGTGTGTCATTTTTCCATGCAGTGAGAAGCCTAGAAGATGATAAACAACAGATATGTGTGGCCCAGGCCCTTGTTTGGTCCCCAACTTTGTACACAAAATAAAGTTCATAACACTTTTTACTTAAGGAATAAGGTTTTGCCTTTGGGACTTAAGCATTACTTCATTGCATAAGTCACAAAAATTGTTAGGTTTTAAACAAACCCTAGGCATTTTGTAACTAACGACTAATTAAAAGAAATAAAGTTGAACATATGTAATAAACAATAATTCAGACTCACAAAACACTCACAATGATGTGTTTATTGGTTCACTAGTATCTCACAACTGGCATCATTCTGATGAATGTGTGCTACACTGGATCACTTCTATAACGTCTGAACCTGCACAACAAATGGATGAAAAAAATGATATAAAATATTTAAAAAAAAAAAATAACAAAAAAACTGTAGGTGATGAAGAAATTCCAAATACATATTAGAAAGCAGAATAAAAAACTGTGTTAAGTACCCCTATTGCTACTTATGAGACAAAAATCATTTTGACCAGTGTAATATAAATAAAGATATAAACTTCTGAAACAACAAAGAAAACAAAATTTAATAAGTAATATTTTTAATAACTTATCTGGAAAATGTTGTCAGTTATTCTTGTAATCATCCTCAGTGACAGCTACTGTCATTCTTACTGTTCGCATTAGCTAATATTGATGTCAATCTTTTGAGATAGGTTGATACTTATTTGAAGTTAACTTGGTAGAAAATTATGTTAGATTGAATTATATGTGTTGTTTAAGATATTGTATGTTAATATATTTCACAATGTTTAGTATTTTATGCTTTAGTCCTTTCCTGTGAGAGTTAGGTTTTATCAGTGTCTATCGTAAACAAAAAAAGCAAAAAATTAAAATTAGAATAAAATAAAGTTTTAGAAGACTACTATATTTATCTGTTTATTGCACTTACAATTGAAGTATATGTGCACTTAAATTAATATTCTAACCATTTATTTTTCAGACATTTTATTTTAAATTTTATATATATTTTAAAAATTGCTTTTTCTCTCTCAAGTAAGCTTATATGTAAGTCTGAGCTCATTTACTAGTAATATCTCCTCATAATTGCACTTTTTATAATTTATTATTCTATCTAGGCTTGGTTTCTTTTTTAAAGTTATGTCTGATAAATTTGAATTAATATCTCTGTAAGTCTGTCTTCAATGTTTTATTAACACTTTCATAGCATGTCTTTCTAATTTTTCTACTTTATATCATATCTTTGATTATTTTTTCTGTTCTTAGTATTACTTTAATAATTAATTTTTTCTTTTATAGTTTTCCAATAATGAATTATACATAAGCTTCATGTATTAAATGAAATAAATTTATAATTCTATGATTTTTTCAACTTAATCTATAATTTGTTTACTATGTCTATTTTTTCACTGTAATTTTTCACTGTAATGATTGTTCCTCTCTGCTATCTGATAAAAGCTTCAGTAATTTTTTTAGCAGCTTGTAATGCTGTGACAACAGAAATAGAAACAGACTTTAGCTTGATTTTACAGCTAAAGCACCTCAAGGTCATGTGTAACAAAATATTTGTCACATCTATTCAGCAAATCAAACTTATTTTACTTATAGATCCTAGTCATTCCACAAATTAGGATGCAGAAATAGAATATTCATTATTTTCTAACAGCTTGTAATATTTTGAAAGAATATTTTATTTATCCAGATAGACATGAATGTTTTTTTTTTTTAGGTAATGAGTAATTCATTATTAAGAATTTTTATATTTTTTCTTTTTTAAATGAATATGGGAATATTTAAAATCAAGGTTACATAGAAATTTAAACCAAACATTTTTCATAAATTTCTTTATAAATTTGCTGGAAGTGTGTGAGAACCAGGGTCTTTTTTTAATACTTTTTCCTTTACAAAAATCCTTGAAATATTTTTAATATTTCATAAAAAAATTGTCATTCATAATAGATGCTTACTTGTAGCTAAAGTAATCTGAAATGATTTCGAAAGACTATGAATACAATAAATCTCCTGCTCCCAGAAATTTTGTGTTCTTGCAATTAGTCATTTGACTTGTTTTATGTACTTTATTTCCTTCCTAAGCTGCACTAATTTCTTAATATGAGAATATGACTTACCTTCTTTAATTTACTTGTTGATTCATATAGCTACAAAAGACTGGACATAGTCCAGACACCAGTATTTTGTTTGAAGAAGTTTGCAGTATCTACCATAGTAATAAATTTTGTAGTGTGGTGAAATATGTCATTCTAGAATGGATCTCATATCTGAACCACTGAATGAAAAGCAGAGATGTTACCATTTCTCAATATGATATAATATTTAATCTATTTAGTATAGTCTAATGTTTTCTTTCCCTTAAGTTTTCATTCTGCACACTTTTTATACCAAAATTCTCTACTCTGGTCACCTAAAAATTTAATCTACATTAATATTATTGGCCCAAATATTTTTAAAGTTAATTTCTGATTTCTAAATCATGCTGTTACCAGCAGACATTTTTCTACATAAAAATTCTTTTATTTTATTCTTGTCTGCTTTTAATATTATCCTTACTTTGTCAATTCTTTGTAATTTTACTATCTAAATAAAAAAAAAAATTGAACAACTTCTAGTTCGTGTGTTCACCTGTTACCTACATATATATGTATTTCACCTTTCGTTATACATCTTTCTGTTAAATTTCACTGCTTTGTTTACAACCAAATTGAATATTTTCATTAGAATTAATCCTTACCATTCAGTACTCCTCCGCATTATAAATTTTACCTAAAAATGTTACCAGCAAATCTTAAATTATTGACCAAGCAAGGCAAGGTTTTGTTTTAAATTAACCTCTTGACTTTTCATTTGTTTAGTGTGTTTGTGAACCTCCTGACTTTTCATTTGTTTGATGTGTTTGTGATATGGACAAAGAAGTTTTCTGATATTTGTAAAATTTTGCAGTAAGCCTCTTTGTTATAAGGCAGAAAATATATACATAATGGTTTATCATAAATTTTTTCATTTTTAAATAATGATCTATCATTATAATAATAATCTATTTTACACAAGATGTGATGATGAGGTGCACTGGAAGGAAAGTTATTAGGAAAGTTATGAAGTACATTGGAAAGGTGTTAGATCTATTGGGACTCCATTCCTGACATTGTCTTTACTTTGAATATGTAAATGTTGGGTCAATATTATTTAGTGGATTAAATTTTTAGGTGACCAGAGTAAGAGAATTTGGTTATAAAAAGTGCGTAGAATGAAAACTGTAAGGGAAAGAAAACATTATATTATATAGATTAAATATTATGTAACATTATAGATTACAATATTATAGGATTATAGATTAAATTGAGGAATGGTAACATTTCTGCTTTTCATTCAGTGATTTGGATTTGAAATCCATTCAAGAATGACATATTTCATCTCCATTCCAAGACGTCAGGTGTTGGTTCCCATGGCCCTAGCCACTACAGCTTTTTTTTACACTTTGAACTGCAGTATATTTTACCACAAAAACTCCACATAGATTATAAATATACCCTTACTCAACAGTATCTTACATTATCTCTTCTTATCAAAGAAGAGATAACTTGGGTTATCTCTTGTAACCCAAGTTAGACTATCATGCCAATGGGTGTATGGCTCTAAGTAGCAAGTATCAAATGATGTCTTCTGGACACCAGAGTGAACCCAGTTGTATGAAGCCCCAGCTGCAATAGATACGAACTCTGCTGGAGTGGTCTATCATATTGACAGTATTCATGGGAACCATATGTCAGTTGCAACTAAAAATCCATCGGTGGTTGTAGGTCTAAAAAACCAACAAACATGGGAGCTTAAAAAGACTTCAACTGACCTTATCAGCCGAGAATGTCTGGAGATAATGAAACAAGAGACAAAACAGACTACTAAAAATTATCAGTAATACAGGTTTATTGTTATCAATTATAAGGAAAAAGGTAAATCATTTCTAAAGTTTTCACCTTTCTTAATATGTAAGAGCATTGTTACAGCTTATGGCTCTCCAAAGTCAATTAAAAAACTTAAAAGTGGCATCCTGTTGACTGAGATGAATAATGATGAACAGAGTTGAAAGCTACTAGCCTTCAGGTTCAGGGGAAATGACAAAGTGTTGGTTGTGCCACATAATACATTAAGTTTCAGCAAGCGAGTGATCTTTTGCTATGACTTGACTGGTATTGAACCATCAAGGTTATCAGAAGAACTGTTACCACATTCAGTTACTTTTGTTCAGAGGATAATGATGAAGGTGAATGTATTGATGTGTCTATATCCTCTCTTATTATAACCTTTTCTAGTCCTTTGGTCCCAGAGCAAATAAAAATAGCCTATTTCTCGTCTATGCAATTATACTTATCAAACCCGAGATGCTGCTTTCAGTGTCATGGTTTTTTTCACACCAAAACTGGTTACATAAAGAAACAAGTTTGTGTGCATTGCAGTTGTGTGGGATATTATGACAATGCATGTATTGAAACTGACAAGTGTATAAGATTTAAGAGTTTACATTTGGCAAAGTCTCAAGAATGTCCCTTTAAAAGGAAGAACAGGCTATATTAAGGATTATTACTGGATAAATAGTGTCCTTTCCTGTGGGTCGTTGGGAATAGAAAATCCCTCAACATGAGGAATCATGTACAGCAAGGTTTTAATTTTGTTTAGGCTCTTTCTAACAATATACAAAAGGAGAATGAGTGCGTATCATGCAAAGAACTGACCAAATTGGTCCAAGCTTTGTTGAACCAGGTAAAACCCATCACTTCTGCTTTGCAGCGATGAGTTGAGTACAGGTAAGAAGAAGGATATATTTGGTAGAAAGATGCCATTGGTTTACCAAAAACTACTTCAGTTGGTACACCACCAAATAAAGTTCCTGCAGCACCATATATGTAGGAAGCTGGTAAGATTCCAATAAAGGAATATCCAAAAATATCATCAACTGGTACGGCATCTCCAGTCTGTTGAACTTCCAAATCTCCACCACCATCTGGAGATATCTTCGAGGATATGATGGCAGATGAAGTGCCCAAAGAAACAACGCATTTCCTTAGTCTTAAACACAAAAAATAAAAACTATATAATATTTGATAAATAATATGCAAGCAATGTCTTGCGTATATTTGTCTTACAGGAATTTTGGGTTTACAAATACTATTCATTGGAATTTTTGCGTTCTCCGTTCTCGACGTTATATATCTAAACCTAAGAAAAGAAGAACTCCTTTAATACCGTGTCTGCTGGAAACTAGCAAACGTTTCCAGGATGAAGTGTCTTTTCGTGGATACGTCTGCCACAGATGCGACTATCCAGCTCAGAGTAGAGGGCGAGGTACTGTGGCTGTTTTCTAAAGGAAATTATATTGGGCAAGCGGAATCCGCTGGATACAAATATCCCTGAAGTGTCAGTAAAAATATTGGCGTCATTTATACTGAATATCTACAGCTTATATTTTCAATTTGTTTTCACAGATTCCTCTACTCTTCCTAATAACTGGCGATTTCAATGCCCATCACTATTCAAGGGGCTCATCATCATGTTCTTCCGATAGTCTATCGAATAGCACGATCCACCAGCTTGCCAAGTTTATCTGATACACGATAGCGCAAATGAATTTATCCCTTTAACATCTGGAAATCCATGATGGCCTGCTGTTCCTTGGTGGGATGAAGATTGTAAGGGTGCACTGAGGGATCGTCGTCGCAGGGCTTTACATAGTTTCAATCGAAGGCCTACGACTAAATTGCTCTGTGCCTTCCGCAATGCAAGAACAGCTTGCCTCAGAGGTTTCTGTGTGCTAAACGGAAATCATTGCTGAATTATATCGGTACCACTTCCCGGAGAACCCCATCATCGATTTAATGGAGAAAAGTTTGTGGTAGGATAAATAAGTTGCAGATAGAAAATAGCCCGTATGTTATCGAAGACTGGCGAAATGAATTAAACATTCCATTTTCTTTTCATGAAATAAGATATACCTTGAATAAATCCCTGAAACGTTCCCAGGAAATGTTGATATCAGGTTCAGTAATTTATCTTACCTCCCTGATGCTGAATTACAACATCATTTGTCTATCTATAATAAAATACTTTCTGACCAGGATTTTCCAGTTTCTTGTTCAAAAGCATTGGCAATTCCCATCATTAAAGTCTGGTAAAGATAAATCATGCTCTTCAAGTTACCGTCCTGTATTCTTGACCAGTACTCTGTGCAAGGTGATGGAAAGAATGGTAAACCATCGTCTAGGGTGGTACTTCGAGAGAAACGCCCTAATTGCCCCCGAACAATACGGTCTTCGCTAAACCGTTTATCAATCATGAAGTTGCCTTGAAATTTGTCATTCAAAATTCCTTCTTACTCCGCTAACGCCTTGTTGTATTTTTCGATATGGGAAAGGCATACGACACGGTTTGGAGGAGAGAAATTTTAAATACACTTCATAATCGGGCAAACAAGGAAATTTCCTTGCGTTCAGGGAGGTTTCCTAAGTAGTCGGTCCTTTCGAGTTCGAATTGGAATGACGGTATCGGAAAATTTTACCTAGAAAACGGGATACCACAGGGAAGTGTCCTAAGTGTTACCTTATTTGCTGTGTCATAAACAGTATAACAAACTGCCTGCGGAAACCAGTTGTGTTCGTTATTTGTAGATAATGTTTCAATTTTTGTTTCTTCTAGAACTTGAGCTACTGCCGAGAGGCTGCTCCAAAACACAATAACCGGTTTGGAGTTGTAGAGTAAAACGAGTTGATTCACGTTTTCAGCGGAGAAAACGAAATGCATTTGCTTTTTCCGTTTGAAGGAACATGTTGACCCTCAAATGTTTTTATGTAGTGAACCACTTGAGCAATGCACGCGGGTTAGAATTTTAATTGAGGTTTGACCAACAACTTGGGTAACACATTTTTAATAGCTCAAGGTAAAATGTCAAAATTGTTAGATATGCTGAGAATACTACTTAATATTAGTTGGGGAGCTGATCAAGTATGTATGTTGCGCTTTTAAAAGCTGTGATCCGTTCCCGCTTGCACTACGGCGGCGTGGCTTATTCTTCCGTATGGGCCACTGTTCTTAGGATGCTCGATGTAGTCCATCATTCTTTTATCCGTCTTGCTACAGGTGCATTTCGTTCTAGTCCCGTGGTAACTCACAGTGGTGAGCCATCTCTTTGGTATAGACAAAACCAAATGATCAGATACTGCGTAGCTCCCATTAAAGCGCAACCAAATCATCCTACCTTCGATGCAATGTTCTCCAATCAGCACGTTATTCGATATGAGGGACGACCAAAATCTAATCTCAGATCTACTACCTCAATCTACTATCCCGAACTCGTCGCCTTTTCTTATCTCTACATACAGTTACCTCCATTAGCTCCTCTCATTGTTATTCCCCCTCTTGGCGGCCTTCTCTTGTGAATTATTGTCTTAGGCTTAGTCTAGTCTTAGAATTATTGTCTTGTTAGTCTTAGTCGATATAAAGAAAGGACACGAATTCGGTTATCTAACGAGAAAAAAATTTATAATATTATAAATAGCGTGAATCCTGATGCCATAGTTACAGACAAGTCTAGGGTCAATAATTCTGCTGATTTGTCCTTTTGTGGTTGGCAATAGAAGATACTTGTTTGGCCTTCGCAGCATCGTCAGTGTTTTCGATCGCGGAGCTCTATGCTACTAACAGTGCTTTAAATATACTTAGCCCAACATTCCGACACGTACTTGTCTGTTCAGATTCCACGATTGCCTCGCAGGCGATTAGTGACATGTACTCCAGATACCCTGTTGTCTGTGATAAACAGTCTATCATCTTTGAAATGATTCAGCGTAACACAACCGTGAGCTTCAGCTGGATATTCAGTCATATTGGAGTTTCAGGCAATGAACGCACTGATCGTGGGACAAATGATGAGATTTGTTTGCAGTTTCTTTTCACTAATAACATTTTTTGAACAATCTTTTCTGCTTTCAGAAGAGGGTGGTTCGTGATGAGTGGCAAAGTAAATGGAATGCTAGATCAACAATAAACTTCGTCCAGTTAAGAATTCTTTATCATTGTGGAGTTCTTCATGTGGCAATAACTGTATATAAAAGGTTATTATTAATCGTTTCTGAATTGGGCGCTCTGAACTTACTCATAAATCAGACCCATGTACTCATCCGTGTTCGCTGCGAATGTCAACTAACGGTATACCACATCCTTGTGGACTGTCTGTTTTGTGTCAAAAGTTTAAACTAGTAGGTAACATTCATAATATCTTAGACAAAAAGTGTCGATGTTATCTAATGTCTTATGATTTCTTAAAACCGTTAATCTGGATTCAAATATATCATTCAAATTGTAATATATTTGCCTTTTGACGTGTCACAATTTTGTTCTTTTATGTTAGATTTTTAATTAGGTTTTATTTCGCACTTATCAAAACTCATAGGCTTTTATCATCCTTTTATTTTTTCAGGTAAATTCTAATTATAAATTTTTGATCATTTAATATAGTAATTTTGTGTCCGGGCACTGATAACACCTCGTTGTACGCCCGGAAAAATAAATCTAGAACACTATTAAATATTTAATCTTAAACTCATCGGTTCACACCAAGGATGCACTCTACAAATGCCTACAAAAAAAAAAACTTTCATTTAGTACGTTTATCCATGTAAACGGTTCTTAAATGTAAAAATTAGAACGCCCTAGGGATACAGTAAATAATTTAGAAGATTATTAAAATTTTTAACTGGTAAATTTTTTTTTAACTAGTTGTTTACTTAGTGAGATCACACAAATTAACCGAAACTTAGGGCTATTCTTTATTTATTGAAAATATAAATAAATTTAATTTTCTTTTTAAGCAAGCATGTGCCATTTATGTTACATACTATGATTGTTGCTTTTCAAGTCTTTTGTAAAAATCTCTGAAATACATGTCCCAAATTCAGTTTTAACTTAGTTTTTTTACGTTTACAAATTCCCGATTTTTAACTGCATTTTTCACGTAGTTTTTTTTAAACCGTGTAGAGCATAAATAATATTACCTTTGGGTAAGTTACGCTCTTGGTTTTTTTTTTTTTTTAGAAAAAAGCGCTTACATTTAAAAAAATATGATTTCTATACTATAAATTTTTGGTTAAATTTCAAATATATTAAGTTTAGGCTGTAAAATGAATCTTGCACCCTTAACTAATAGATGCAGTGTTTAATACAACACAAAATTCTCATCTAAAATTTTCCTTAAATTATAAACTGCGCACGAAAAAACTAAATTTATTATTTAATTTGAAACTATTAATTATAAATGATTGTTATTATTATTTTTTAAAGAACGGCTTTATTCCTTAGAGGTCAAATGTAACCATCCGCGGAGTGTTATTCTGTTGTATCACTGAACCAATATAATGACGTATTTTAATACGATTCCGCGACGCCGTATTCCGCACGACTACATGAATTTAATCTACGTATCATTTATTTGATGTAAAACTTTTAATCACTGTACACATATTTGTTACTATACTCAGTTAGTTACACGCGAAAGTTGGTTGAGACTGTTCTTAGAGTCCTTGGTGAGCACGATTATTTTACGTTAAAGAAATATTTAATTTTGACTACAAATATAACATGGAAAAAAAAATGTTAGAGAAAAAGGTCAATAAAAATAAATCTAAATCTTTACTGATTATCGATGAAGAAACAATTCAAACGGTAATTATTATTTTATTATCATTACTAAATAATTAATTTAATTATACAACAATAATAATTTTTCGGTAAGATAAATTTTTAATTTTATATCTTTTATTTTCTTAAAACTTTATCATTGAATGATAGTTACGCAATTTTTTATCCAGTTCAATTAAAATTTGTTAAATAATTTGAGGACATTTCTGTTTCTAGTGGTTTTTGACTCTTAATTATTTTCGACTTATTAAAAACTAAATCTACTTAAAAAGCTTTAAGTATCATTTATTTCTTTAAAAATTACAACAGTCTAAAAAAATTATATATAGGATTTCAAACATAAAAATCTGATGTGGACACTACATGACTTCGTGTACGCCTATTAAGTTACATATACGCATTTTTAAAAAATGAAAATTAAATAAAATTTTATTTCATTAATAACTTGATATTTTTTCGTATATATACATTTATATTCTTTTATTATTATTATTTAATTATTATTTATTGTAAAAATGTTTTTACAATCGGCGGTTAACAATTTTATTAATAAATCAATATATTTAAATTAAAAATATATTTATATCTTAATTAAAAAAAGAAAGTTAAAAAAAAGGAGATGTTTGATTCGAATCGAAGTTCCTTCCCCTTGTAAGATACAAACATTTCATTAATTAAGATTTTATTTGGCTATAATTAGAACCAATGAAAATAAATACCACTTATGATATATCGTTGAAAACCTCTCAATAAGGGCTTATTACTGGTGTCCAAAATCCAAATGTTTTTGAATTTTGGACTTTTTGGATACTTTTTGTTCAGTCGATTGCAATCAAAAGGAGAGGTGCACAAGTAGATATTAGAACAGTTCTAAGTTCAAAATTTCAACATCCTACGGTTAATAGTTTTTGAGTTACGCAAGATACATACGTACGTATATATATACGTACAAACATCACGCTGAACTAGTCAAAATGGATTCAGGGATGGTTAAAATGGATATTTTCGTTGAAATCTGAAAATCGAAATTTTTCGTGATCACAATATTTCCTTTAAATGGAATTAAAAATGTAATAAAATGATCAAACGTCAGGCAATTTTCAACGCATAAAATTATTTGTACTTTTAATTCATCTAAAAAAACTTTTCTTAAAATTGTTATATTATACTGTAAAAATGAAAATCATATTTTTTAATTTTATAATTTTAAAAATTAATACAAATCTTAAATTAACTGAAGATTTAAAAAAGAGGAGATAAAATTAAACTATATGATTCTTTTCAAAACAGACAAAAAATATTTTACTTACAAATAATTGTGAACAGCTCATATATATATATATATATATATATATGAGCTTTATATATATATGTATATATATATATATATATATATATATATGAATAACATGTTTATTAATTTGTCGCACTATTTGAAGAAACAATGAAGGAAACAATCCAGAAGTTTATAATAATCGTTGAATGCAATAAGTTAACTAAGTTTTACCGACAGGGAAAATAATTCAAAAATATTCAGTGTAGTATGAAATGAAAAGGATAGCGTAATTTTCATCTTAAAAAATGTTCTTTATAATTGAAAATTATTTGAATATAGTCGTACATTTATCTATAAATCATTTCGGTGTTCCTACAGTACTGGTAAAAGAATATATTCCCTTTTTTCTGAATAAAATTGATTCGTTATGAGTTTTACGAAACACGTATACCTCGAGTGTTATTTGTGCCTCGCCGACAATATAAACCACTAATTTATCATCTAGTCAACTGTCTCGACGGGTTATTTAAAAATATCACTGATATATAGACTATGATAACGTGAACTTTAATTTTATGTACCAAATCGTGTACGAGTACTTGGGCATAAATTTTTTTTGGGGGGAAATAATAACATAAATCCACGTGATAACTTTGAATAGTTAGTTGACAGATTATAAATACAAATAGGTTCTTAAGCTGTCCCTAAATTTAAGCATTATTTCGATTTCTCCCCATCGTTTCATTTATTATTAATTTATTTCAAATTAATTAATTAAATATTTTAACAGTTAACAGTAGTATAAGTTGAAATCACTCCATGATCTCATTCATGATTATTATGTGCAAGTACATAATAAATAATGTGTGTACAAGTGTGTACATTAAATTTATGTGTAAAAATAAAAGAAATAAAATACCTGTTCACGCAAGCCGTGCGCGTTTTCATCAGTGAGTGAAAGTTTAAACCTTAACATATTAAAATGAAAATGTTCTATATCAAATAATTACGTTAATATCTTGCAAATATTATTACAATTTAATATTATTATCTTCATCTTTTAAAAAAAACTTTTAAAAACCAGCGATAAGATTAAAAATTTTAAAAACCCATGAAGTCGTTTTGAAGAAACATATCTACTGCAGCACCCCCTAACGGTCTATATCGTAAAATATGTCTAAGAACCGGCTCTGAAGTTATATCTACGTAATGCAAAAAACCGCATTGAAATCGGTCCAGTAGTTTTCGAGGAAAATTGTAACAAACACACAAACAACCTCTTACCTCAAACGCACATACCGTCTCCGTTCCGTCGTAGGAAAAAAATATGTATTTACCAGCGAAAATGTTGTTTAAACTCAAGCACTATCTATCGACTATCATTATATCGATTATAATGTCTGGATATATAAGTGTACAAAAAATGCATATTATGCTACCCGGTGCCATTAAAGATTGAATTATAAATAAATATAAAGCAAATTAGAAATATATACACGTAAAATTATTGAGAAAAATATTTTCATTATCATTTTACATATTTAATTTTTGAAACCATGTTTCTCTTCTTTTTGGACTATGAAATCTACAAAAAAGGAAAATCTACAGAGTGGCTATTGACGTGAAAACTTTTTTTGGCACGTTGTGCCGGACACTTTTGTAATAGACTTTGGATAGAGAAAAAAGTAGCTGACTCGTAAACAAAAATCGTCACGAGACCCTAAGCTTATATATAGGGGTGAAAAGGATATAGAGCGAGAATTTATACATATATGCGTATAATATATATAGAATGAGAGGTGAGAGAAATACATCGATGATCCGTCGGTGATTACCCTGATACACTATCAGAATGATACACTTCTATCTCTCTCTCTCTCTCTCTCTATATATATGTATATATACTTACGCATATACATTTTCATCAATATACAGTAAAGAAAGACGTTGATTCCACTTCTCTTTCTTTCTCCCGTTCTTTTTCTCTCTTTCTGTATACCAGTACGCGTATATGTATACATTAATACAGTATAGAAAGATTGTGGCCTACACTTTGTTAATGACTTTGCATGGAGAAAAAAGTAGCCGACTCGTAATCAAAAATCGTCACGAGACGCTAAGTATAAATATAGGAGAAAAAGACATAGAGCGAGAATTTGTACACATATGCGTATAATATATATAGAATGAGAAGCGAGAGAAAAACATTGATGATCCGTCGGCGATTACCGATACACTTCTCTTTCTCTCTCTCTCTCTTTCTATATACTTACGCATATGTGCATATACGTTTACATCAATATACAGTAAAGAAAGACGTTGATTCCACTTCTCTTTCTTTCTCCTGCTCTTTTTCTCTTTGTATACCAGTAAACGTATATATATACATTAATACAGTACAGAAAGACTGTTGTTACCCGGACCACGTTGCTGTGTAGATATGGTTGTGTATATATATATTTTTTATTTTCTTTTACCGCCGGAACCACCGTTAGGTATTACATCAGAGGATGAAGATGAATGATTTGTAGCGTATGTGAAAATGTCATGCCTGTCCGGGATTCGAACCCGGGACCTCCGGATGAAAGGCCGAGACGCTACCACTCGCGCCACGGAGGCCGGCCAAGGTTGTGTATACCTATACGTATTGAAGTGTTTGTAAAGTTGTTTATATAAAATTAATTTTAAAATAACTGTTTAAATTTAGTATAAAAATAAACAAAATATTTGTGAAGAATAAAGAAAAAGTAGTAAGTATATTAAAGATATAAATTTAAAAAAATGTATACGTACACACACACACACTTTCTACAAGTTCTTCTTCTTTCTGAATCATGAAGTCTAATAAAACGATAAAATCTACAGAGCGACTATTTTTTAACACCAACTTCAAAGAAGGTTACTAATATTTATTTATTCTGGAAATATCAAAATGGTTTCACCCAACTACTCGGCCTTTCATCCAAAAAGTCCTCTTCTGGGGACTTTCGTTGTAACCTAAACAGTAACATCCCATTCTATTATACTTAGAGGTTTGAATCCCGTTTGGGCTTAACTTTTTTCAAAGGCTAAAAAAATATCCACAACGCTTCAAAAATATCCACGATAAAAAAATATTCAATATTTCACATGTGAAAATATTCCACATGAAGAATCAATGTGAAACACACTGATGTCTCATGATTTGTGGCTAAAAAATTTGTTGTCTAATATTATGATATTTTGTTCAAGATAACGAAAGGACGCATTAAAAATAACATAAATGTGCACCATCATACGAAAAAAATTCATTTATCTCATTTGAATAAAAATAATAAAATAATTTTTTCATTAAACATTCACAAATGAGAATAAATTCTAATATTTATTTTAAAGAATACGATTGAATATTAACGTAATTTTTAATCTTTCTTAAAATTGAGTTGTTACAAAATTATTTGTACATTAATATACACTGAACACATATTTAATCAACGGAAACAAAGACTAAAATCTTAATCTTATTTATAAAATAGGTTATGTCATGCTCTTTAGATGTTCGAAGTCCATCTTTTAAAAACAGTGGGTATTTTTCTAGAAGGTAAAAAATACAAAATAAAAATAAAACTGATAAGAATTTTTTATTTTATTTGTAATTCCACTACATTTCACTTAATAAATTTATTTTAAAGTTAATCGTAAAGATTATATACTGTTTTAGATTTGAAATAATATTTACTGAATTATAAAAGTTTAGATTAGAAGTGAAAAACTACATATTTACATAAATTATTATATATATATATAAATTATTTACTGATATTTTATTATGTGGAAACAATTATATAGAATATAATAATAAAAATAGATAATAAAACAAATATTTATTAATTATATTTATATAAACAATAAATACAAAATGTTTATTGAATGGTAATGCGTCAGAGAATGCGTAAGAACCACAGACATTGTAAATTAAATAGTTTTTACATGATTCTATTGTCGGGATTAACACAAGTTGTTATATTTTCATATAGTTCAGTCATTGATAAATTTCCCCGGAAATTTTTTAATTCTTTCCTTTATAAATTATATTCATTTTCCTATTATTTACTACTACTAGTAACATAAACCAAATAAAATAGTTTTATTATGCATTTTTATAAATAATATTCATAATAACTACAGTATTAAAATCCGTTATTCCTCTCTCTTAGAAGTCTTTCAAACGTCTAATAAACAAAGGAGATTTTAAATTGAAAAAATAAAGATTGATAGTTCTTCGATTGTAAACGCAAACTTTCCTTTTTATAAAAAGAAAATTCAGCATAATAATCTTGTGTAGTTGCAAAAATATTTATGAAAAATAAAATAAATTTAAAATGCTACATAGAAATATAATATATATATATATATTCGCCTGTATTATGAAAACATGACTTAAATTATGAAAAAAAATGACAAGGTAGATCTGAGATATGTGACAAAAGAGCTTTTGTCTGTAAAGTAATTAGAGTTAGAATTGTAAAAGAACAATTATATAGAATTATATAATTGTAATTCTGTGAAGAAGATACCGCTTATATTAAATTGATTTAATAAATTTAGAAACTACAACGAAACTGAATTACTACTAGTAATTAACATTAAAATAAAATGAAAATTGGAAATTTCGATCGTAGTTGATTTTGTCATATTTTGTCAATGACAAAAATATGTTTACTGAATATTACCGATATAACAAGAATTACTCGTGTTTTCAAAACACCAAACGTCATTGATTGATAATTGTCGAGATGATACTTTCACTGTATCCAAATAGATTTTTTTAAAAATAATGTTTCCTTTTTTCCTACATCTTAAAAAGTAAACAAACATAAACAAAATGGAGACTACTTAATTTAAGTTGTTCAAAAGAAGAAGAAGAAATGTCCAAAAAAACCTTTTTCTTAACTGTAGTAATAAGCCCTCATTGAGAGCTTTCTACGATATATGATATGTGGTACTTATTTTCATTGGTCTCCGAGCTATAGCCAAATAAAATTTTTATTAATGAAATATTTGGATCTTACATGGGGAAAGCAAATCGGTTCGAATCAGAGTTCATCTCTTTTTTTTTTTAATTTAATTTATTGATTTATTAATAATTAGTAACATGTGATTGATTGTAAAAAGATTTTTTCGATAATAATAATTCAATAATAACACTATATATATATATATATACATGAGAAAATATCAGAAGTTAAAACGGACACATACATACATAAAAACGTTAATACATAAAACGGACACACATGTACGGCGTACATAAAACGAAATTAATGTACTTTCCATTTTAAAAAAACAAATGAATATGTAATTTAATAGGCGTACAAGGAAGTCATGTACTGTCCACATCAGACATTTTTTATTTATTAGATAATTTTTAACCGACGTTTTTGTCTTTCTAAGCGTAGTAGTAGTAGTAGTAGCAGTAGTGCAAATGGCAAAAAAAATACTTTGAGGGTAATATTAGGGGGGTGGGGGAGACGATAAAATTTTAAAGATAAATATTTTTTTAAGTTTAAAAAAATGTTTTTCTGGTTTATTTAAACTTTTATAATAATATTGCTCGTATAATAAAATTTTATTATGATTCGCCTTCACCTCCAAAAAACAAATTTTTGTTTATTTTTTAATTTTTTTGTTGTACATTTTTCAGTGGAATTTTTTAAAATTTATTTCATTGTAACATTGTAAATGTAAACAAATGAAAACATTTTCTTGGAAGGTGATTTTTTCGAATGGGGGAGCAGAAAAGAAGTAAAAAATCAATTTTTGAATTTTTTTTCATGTATTATTATTTTTCCACTATGTAAGAATAAATAATCGATGCCAGAAAAAACAACTTTGTTGTTAACTTTTTTAATGGAATAATGTGGACTTTAGCAACTAATGTATTTTTTCCCACGGATTAGTAATATTAGTACACTATTCCTGCACGATCCATCTAATATTTATTATTCATCGATCAAAGTAAAATATATGTGTGGTTAACTTTCCGGTACGAAATAGTCAATGGTAATGTGACATTACGAACAAAAAAATTTATGGATTAATTAATATTTATCTAATATCTTTTTATCATTTTCAACTAAACATTCAATCATATAAAAAATATTATTTTTGCTTCTGTATTGTGTACTAACACTATTGGTGAGTCTTTATTTACAAAAGAAGCAACGATTGTTTTCAGTAAAATTTTACAAATTTTATAATAATTACAGTAACAATTTTTGTGCGTTTAAATAAACCTTATTTATTGACACAGCAACAACGGGTTGACGACCAGTAAAAATTTTTTGAAACTATCTTGCCATGCCTGATCGGGACTCGAACCCGGGGCTTTTGGAATGAGAAGTCAAGGCGGAAATATTCCGCTACGGAAATAATTTTAAAAGTTGATTTTTAAAAACAAAAAATTTTTCAAAAATCAATTTATCTTTTCCTTATTAATTTTTCAAAACAAAACTACCTTTATAACTATTAGTAGCGCTTAATAAATAAATAAAGCTCAATAAATCTCGGGAATTAAACCAAAATAATTTTTAATATTTCTGTGTAATATAATGAATCCAACGCTACAAATAATATATTAAAGAGTAATTATTTATATTACGTTTAAAATTAATAGTAAAGGGACACCTAACAGATGACATTACAATCACGCCTTTTTTAAAAACAGTTCCAATTTGCCCAAGAAATTTCTTATTTATAGTTTAGTATGTCGATCAAGAAATATGACGCGATTGATACACATTTTAATAAACTACAAAAACATAAAAATTCGTTATTACAAACAAATAATGAAGAAGTTTAAATACTAGAATTGTATTCATGTTGAATAACTAGTTACAAGCGGTTTTTGCCAGTTTCACAACCTGTTGAAAAAAGAGATAGAGGACATCTGTTTGGTCCAGGCAGTTGGTAAAATTCCATGACTTATGTCAGATATTACGTTGCAACCAGAACAAATATGATATTCCTTTTGCTATAAAGTGTAACCTTAATCATTAAGGTTCTAACGAATTAAACGAACGGACTACCTTCAAAGTAAATAGTTACCAGGTAATTATAAAAATATTATAAAACAAACTGATAAAAATTTATTAAAAATTTAAAGATTAATGAAAATCTGGGTAGTTAAATATCTTAATAGTATAAACATGTCTTAAAATTAATTCTGAACTTGAATGTTTTTTTATTAAAATGAAATTAAAAAATCTGTCATAAATCAAATAAGCAATAGGCAGGAAGGTACAAACTGATGAATCTGTATGAATATCAAACTAGTTCATTTTTGACACGGTTCGAAGATAGCGCTTTTGCATCTACTTACAAAAATTACTCGCTTTCTCCTTTTAAATTTTGATAGATGTTTTCTAAAACTATTTTTTGGATCCCTAGGAACTAAATTAGTTCCTTATATTTAAGAATCGGCAAAAATTATCAAACATAAAGCTCTGTGTAAAATGTGCTACTGCGGTATGTAAATGTGCAGGAAAATTATGTATCTGATGATTTCTAACAACTTAGAAAAAAATTTCATTTGAATTTCAGTTCCGATTAAAATTTGCCTCTTTCAGACAAAAATATTTTTTAAATGTACAATTTTTTAAAAAATTTATCAATCTTATCAACGTTTCTATACTAGTAATCATAAAATTAATGAATGTATATGTTAAACTGTTAAAAATAATTAACAAACATATTATTTCTTTGTAAAACAATGTTTAATTTCCAAAAGTACTTTACTAAAAACACAAAAATATTTAAAAAAAAAAACCCTGCAAATTATTTAACTATTATTTGTGTTAATTGTCTAAAGAATTTGTTTATATTTTTTGCTATTTTCATTAAATAGATTCTGAAAAATATTTGTTTTTTTTACAAAGACGAATAATTCAAAGCAAACTGTACAAAAAATAAATATATGTAATTTTTACTCTAAGTGATCATGAACAGTGATAGTAAAAATAGTTTTTGGTCTCTAATATTCATGAATCTTTTTATTGCAAAATAAGTGATAAAGGAATTAATAAATAAAAACACTGAAAACAGGGAATTGCTGCCACTTTTTCAAAAGGTTAGCCAAAATCCTGACCATTGTTTCCATAATAAAACTACCCTCTTCTTTGTTTAAAAAAAATTTAGTTATGTTTTATTAGAGTCAGTTTAGATGTTTTAAATCTATGGTTAAATAACTATACAGAAAAAAATACAAATGTGAAATCAAACAATGACGTAGGCCTTTTTCTAATTAGTCAATTGTGTAGGAGGAAAGGAACTGGTCTACACTCCGTAATTTAAACCAGTATTCAATTCTTACCAACAATATATTTCAATTAGCTGATGTTAGCACTACTAATGTTCAAACAGAGGTTGAATAGGTTTAGTAAGATTTTTCCCACTCTGCAAGTCAGTAATTAGACTAGTCTCTTTTTTTAAAAACCATTTAGAACAAATAACATAACCTGATATTTATTCAGGTGGTAAGTATTTTTTTAAAAATACGATCTAAAAATTTGACATTCAAAAAATATTCCTGAACATTTATTCTACTATTTAACTATTTGAATGAATGAATGAAGTTTATTTTTGAATAAAGTTAGTTTTAATGATTTCTGTCAGTTTATCTTTTATAAAAGTAGTAAAAATTTAACAATATTTTAATTATATTAAATTTACAGCATTCCAGTTAATTTGAATTCTGTAAGAATAGTTCAACAGCACAGTTTCTACACCAGTGTAAAAAAAATGTCAAAACCTTCTATTTTTTGTATATTTAAATGCAATGAGCTTCTTGTTAAAAATTCATTAACTTTGTGAGCTTGACTGCAACTTTTTAAAAAATTATTTTAAAATGAAATTCTGAGGTTCTTTCCATTTATAACACACAAACTATAAGTAAACCTCATAATAGATTTACACAACAAAAGAAATCTAAACACAAGAAAATTTGTAGTACAAATTAATATTTAACTACTTTATTGAATGAGAAAATGTATTATGCAACTAAAGTTAAATTAGTAAAGCTATATCAGTACTGGAGTAGTAACTTTCCTGATGATAAAGATATCAGACTGAGGTTATTCCTAGCCTATCAAGCTTGTCTTTGAGGCAACTAATTTCAGCCATTAGGCTTATTGTGTAGCTTCTGAATAGAAAAAGTAGGCTTATGAGATGGTTCAGAAACTGGAACCTTTACCAAATAGCAGTGATGTAACTAGCTCTTCTAGTCCTCAGCTCAGAAAGCATTGTGTGGTCAGATCTTCAACACAAAACTTGTAATAGGGAAAAGGGATCAAGGATAAAGAAAAAGGAGTCATGGAAAAGGATTATTTGTAAACAAGATAGGTCAGGGAACCCTCAGTATCTTAAAATTGTATGTTACTAGGGTATTAAAATGTAAATAATGATTGAAGTACTTGACGATATGTAATATAAAACATGTCACAATAAATAACTATTATATAGTGAATGCTATTTACTAAATCTTTCATTGTAAGCTACATAAACTTATTTTTGGGGAAAAATACTTGAATTTACTTTCTGAGTAAGTTTGTTTTTAAATTAATTTTAGAATCTATTTTATTTTATTTAGTTATTAGAATGTCTAATATTATAAAAAAAAATGTTTAAAAATTCTGTAACAGATATTAATAACAAAACATTGATGTGAACCTTTCACATAGATGAGGGTAGAGGAAACCACTGCTTTTTGAATGGTACTTTTTTATATTTTATCCCAATCCTGTTCCTCACCTAACCCAGTGACTATTCTGAAAAGCACAAAATATTTTTCTAGACTTACAATACTTCTATACTTAATAGAAATTTGCACATTACAAATAAAAAAAATTGTGAGTATAGTCAGGAGAGCTCAACACTGTTGTTACTAATAACAATGTGTTTATTAACAGGAATTATCTGGAGTTTAAGATTAGCTCAGTGGTCAACACTGGTTGTCTGACTTAAAGTTGATTGTTCAAATTCAGCTGAACTGGATCTGACTCCATAACCTAGAATGTTCAAATTCAGTTGAAAAAGAGCTGAATCCATAAGCTATTTCATCTTATTGGAACGGGTAAATATCTCATCTTTATTTGATGGGAATTAAGAGCAAGTAAATTTTAAGCCTGATGAAATATTTCATTTTTTATCATTGATTTTTTTTGAGCTTCTCTCATAATTTTCATGGTGTAGAGATTAAAAATTCAGGGCAGTCAGTGAAAAAAATTACACTTTTTTGTTAAATCTTAACAGAATAATTGCAGAATAGTTATTAAATAATTTTTATCACAGTATACCTCAATAGATTAACTGAAAATTAACTGATAAGTCATTTTACAAATCAACTAAATTTTATTATCATTAATTACAAAAATTAGAAATGCAATATTATCAATTAAATAATTTCAAAACACTCACAATCAATCAAATAACTCAAATCAACTGAATTACTAAGAAACAGCAATCAGTCTCAAATTGATTATTGACTATACTTCATTAAACAATTTTTACTTTTAGTTACAATGATTTCATTAACAATTTTCTTTATGTTTATTAATTAACTGTGTATTATATAAAATCTACTTGTTCTCTTTATTCTACTTTGGAAACGTAAATAAAGTAAGAGGTAATGTAAAATTTAATTACATGCAGTTTTGTGGCTACTGAATAAGCAGAATGAATTAAATAATACAAGATTATTCATGTTAATAAAATAATTAAAAATACTGCAGTAGGCTATGTTATTACTGCATGAGAACCATAATTTTCTGTTACTTTATACTAAATTTTAATTGATATTACTATTTTATAAAATTGGATTAATTTATTAAACAATTTTGTTACAACTACAACTGACCGCACAATACAACTTAATATCTTAATCTCATGATGTAAACTTGTACCTTTTCGCCACTTTTTATACTTAAGTACTAGAACTACTGTTCTAAAGTGTTTCCCTTCCAAATCAATCATTATATATAAAAATAAGGGAAACATCACTACTAATATATGTTAATAGTGTTACTAATAAAAAATTTTATTTTCTCAGGTGTTATATAACAAAAATTGTTTACTGTAATTGTAGTTAGGAAACAGCATCCCTACAATTTTTGTTGTAAAATATATATAATCTTTAAGCTGCTTTATTAATTTACATATACATTATTTTATTTTAACAGAATGTTTTTCTTTTATATGAAAATGTGTGTGTGTGTTTGTGTGTGTGTGTGTGTGTGTGTGTGTGTGTGTGTGTGTGTGTGTGTGTGTGCATGGATGCTCATATATGAAGGTGTTTATATCTATGAAAAAGATTTATTTTGTACTGGTTTTTAGTGTGAATCCTACTTACTAAAGAATACCTTGATAAAATTAAATTTGAGAAACAAAACAACTGGTCCATTAGTCCAAATATTTTATTATTAATCTCTAAAGTTATTTGGATTGAATTAATTAAAACAATGGCTAAAGCCATGCATTGGTTAAAAGTTTAATTCTGTTTAAGAACTAAAATAAAGGGAATTTATTTGTTGTAACAGCGTTTGTTGTATTTAAGCATTAAAAATAATACTAATATTTCTTGCAATTGGCTTATTTCTTAAACCACACAAACCAGTTGGTGCTTTAAATAACAAAGAATTACATTGAGTTATTATTATGTTTGTTCTAGGCAAGATATAAATTGTCCTGATCTCTCAAAGTTAGTTTACTTATAAGATAATAATTTTTATAAACATGATAATATTGAAAATTTTAAGCTCAGTCTTTAATCAGTCCTGAAATTGGAATTGGTCTATCTGTATATCGTTAGTTGCTTCCACCTAGTCCAGTCCTAGACTTCCATTATTTGCATTCAATTCTGAAACACTTTCCCTATTCCATAATAATATTTCAATTTGAGACATATCAGGAGTCTCACCTTCCATATTGACACAATAATTTGATCATTGTTCTTCCTCAATCTTCCACTCATAATTCAGTGATTTTGGAGTTGCCTAGCGATGACTATTTTTTTTGGGCACATACTCAGTATTAATTATGTGCTCAAACTTCTTACCCTTTTTGAATTCTTAAATACAGATGATGTTACCTTACCAAATCTGATTTCTTACCTTGACTGATGTTGAGGTTAAACAAAGGATTCCCATTGTTCTATGTCAAAATCTAAAACCCTTACCTTGGCTTATTAAAATCTTCTTCTATTCCTTAAACTGTTTTCTTCATATTGTTGATCCAGGCTATCTGTTTCCTTACTTCAAATTTCAAATCGCATAGTTTAATGTCTATGCCAGAATAATTGCCTTAAAATCCTGTCCTGTTCTTTTCTTTTGATTTTGTTTGCATTTAATAATTTTAATCTAAAATTTGCAAGGAATTAACTTATAGCATTCTAGTTAATAGGACTAACACTTTAAAGCATATAAACCTAGTCTACTCATGTTCTCTCATTTTCATCCTTCATGGCCCTTTCATTGTAGCACTACTAACTGAGTCATATCAGATAACCAGATGCCATCAAGTTCTGAAAAAACTGCAATTGTTTATCAAAAACAGCCCTCCAAGCATTTATTGGCTTGTAGATCCAACTTCCTATCACTACCGAGCAGTACTGAGTTTTCAATCCTCAATTAGACTGCTACTCTTTTTACAAGGCACCACATGTTTGAGTCAGAATGGAAAGATTAAGAGACTAGCTTTTTTTTTTTTTTTTTAATAAATCATTTTATTATTGATGTTGATGTACTACATTAGAAGTACTACTATTGACTTCTGTACTACATACAGAAGTCAGAATTCCTTGCACTTTTAAACAGAAATCAAACCATTTCTTTTAAGATCTCTACAAGTAACCTAGTTTAATTTTTCATTCTTTACTTCTTCTTATACTATCATCAGTCACCTCCATGACTAAATAAATGAAATTAACATCAGTTAATGAAAATATACATATATATAGTTAGATATAATTAAAAAAAAAAAATCATATCAGTTCACATTCTTGAACAATGAGATTTAAAAGAAATAGGTAATATGATAGAGGGAATAAAATTTAGTAAATCTAATTCTGGATTTTACTTTAGCTCTTCTCTATTTGGTTATAAAACTAAATCCTGGACTGGAATGAATCATAAAGAAGAAAATGAGGAGAAATGGTGGATGAATAAGTTAAAAGAAGTCTTCGGGCTTCGCATTTGAAGTGGAATAAGAATTAGATGAAAATACTGATTAGAAGCGGAAAATGTAACTGAGCTTGCATACTGGAACCAGTACATGACTGTATGATCATTTTATACTTTCTTTTTTTTTTTATTTATTTATAATTTACTTACAACTTCTTCATGTTATATTTTTTTCATGAAACTATTATTTAGTTATGAATGAGAGATATTAGGAATAAAAAATATAAAATTTTACAGCAGCTAATAATTTGTCAATTTTTTTATAGATATCTATTATACGTATTTTTAATTAAATAACATGTTCAGTTGATTAAAAAATTAAGCAAATTTAGTATAAACATTTTCTGAGGAAACACAGTGTAATTTATTAAATGCTGATAAATTTAGCTAATATCAATTAATAAACAATTCAGTCTAATGTTATACTTCTCAATAAAAAAAAAAGAATAACAACTGTTTTGATATTGATTAACAAATCTATGTGTGATTGTATCATGGATAAATAAATACATCCCTCAAAAATTATAAATACATTCAACAGAGTACAAATAAAACTAACTTTTTGTGTAATTAAAAACCTACCTCTTTATTTCCTATTTTCGCCTCAAGAATTTCACTTACATTAATTTTTCATTTCATTTAGCTGACAATATAATTCATTTACATCAAAGAAAGTTGAATCTCTTTCATTTACATAATTTATAGATTAAGGTCTCTTAGAGTAGAGTGTTAATATTAGAAGAAATTTTTATTATTATTTTCCAAAACATAAAATTTCCAGTAGCTTTTTTAAGTATGTTTAAAAAACTCTCTATATGAATAACTGATAAAACTTACCACAAATGTTTAGAAATCAAAACCATCTTTTCAATTCTTTTAATTTAAATTAAAAAAGTTTGAATTGAAAAATTTTTTAAAGTGAAAAATTTTGTTTTTCAATACTGTAAAGAAAGTAATATTTTTATTATCACTTAAACAACAATAGTAAAGTAATAGCTTAAATTTTAATGGTTGTGATGATTAATTTCACAATAATTAAACAAACATTGATCTTTGCACTATATTTTAAGTAATTAAAATAATAATATCTAGTAAATAATAATTAGCAATTAAAAATGAATAAAATTGTATTAAATTTATTCTTGACTCGAAAAAAAAAAATGGATATATGGCAGCAAAACCTGTTGTTAATAACATTTGTCTGCATTATGTTACAGTTAAAAATTCTTACAAAACCAACTGTACAATTAATTATTTGTAAATATTGTCATACATATAGTTATCTTGTTTAGTAAATTATTTCATTAATTTTATTAATGATAATCCTGTAACATTACTACACATCCAGAATTCAGATACCATTTTCTAAATAGAAAGATGCTTATTTTTATCCCAACATATTTCCTTAAAAATTAGAATGACTTACTAATAATGTCAATCTCATTATGTGTAAAAGTTAGATTCATTCAGTTAGTATTCACTATTTATTTATCAGTTTAATTAACTTTGATTAATGTCACCTTTCTTTATCTTGATCAACATTTTATTTCTATTCAAATAACATTTAATGTATTAATTTTAAATACCATATATCTTCCAAGAACAGAATAACAAAAAATTAATCTATTAAACATGTTAAATTCTTCATTTAAGAGCTAGTCTACTTTATTTTATTCTTAATCTATCATTAATGATGTGAAGAGTTGTTTGAGTGTTAACTACTCTATCTCAAGTCCATTAAAATTTTTTTTGTTTTGCGTAGGAGGAGGAAAAAGCTCTACCAGCCGCCATCTGCCTGCACAGATGGTAGTGTCGGGCTCTCGCCGACTAAAACACCTTCTCCTTTTAAAACTTTAAAACACCGCCCCTGGGAAGGGGCGGCTGGAATCACCTCTCGGCATAACATCAGGCAGCAGATTACCCTACCTACTGCCCTCCCTGTTTGGGCTCCTGTAGCGGAGCCCCCCTTCAGGGTCCTCTTGGGATCATTAGAGCGCGGCAACTCCCCGCTTCTGGGAAGCCGACACGTTCCTCCTCCAAGAGGCTACCTGTCCTGCAAGTCTATTAAATTAACTGAAAAGATATTTTCATTGCTTTTGTTAAAAGAATTTAATAAATATTTTATTTGCAGTCACTAATAAACGAGATGTCAATGATCAATAATCATTTTTAACATAATAACTATGAAATGTAATTACCAACATTACCACATTATTAACATTACTTATATATTTCTTTGGAAAATTTCAACTATATCCTTGGATAGGTTATCTTTAATAAAGAACTTTGATTAAAAAAAATATACTAAAATGTGACACACAATATAAGTATTTATTAGTTTTTGAAACAATAAAAAATTAGAATCCATGCTATTTTCATGATTTTGAATAATAAATGAACCACCAAAATACAACTTGCCATTGTTAAAATATATTCCAGTTTTTTTACCATTTTATCCATCTTGATATTTAATTATCAGTGTAATAATCTTGTCTAATACTCTATTAATATTCATTCCAATATTCTTTAATTTAGATATGTGAATTAAATACCATAACCAATAAGATGCAGGCAATAGGGTTTGAATTGCCAGTCACGTCAGAATAGGTATGATTGTTCTCCCTACATCAAGCATCCCATCCCAGATTTATTAAGAGAGCAGCAAAGTTGTTTTTTGCTTCTTCTTCACTGAACCAAAGACATTATTGTCATATGTATATGCCAAGCCCCTAAAAATATAATATGTTCAGACATTCAGTTTCAAATATGTTACTTATGGTAATATTTATTTCTCTAAATTTCATGTATTTACTATTAAATCAAAAGCATTAACATGTATATAATTTAAGAAGTTATTTTACTATCAGATGAAATCTGTATATAAATACTAATTTTAATGTACATCTAAGCATATATAAAATGTATTCAGATCATAGTTTAAAGAAGTTATAATTTTTTTTTACTACAGTAGTATTTTTTTTTAAAAAAAGGCATTTAGTTTTTTAAAAATTCTCTTCTCATTTCACTTGCAACAGTTAATAATTTTCCTTTCCATAGTCTGTTATTATTTCCATTTTAAACCAGATTAGTAATCTATTTTTACCATTACATTAATTTAACCGCACTTTTTTTTAAATACAGTTTGTATTGTGACATTTAATATGAAAAATATTAATATGGTTAAAAATATATTTTCAGATGTCAGAAGATAATAATTCATGTGCAGTATCAGAGGTGATATTGCTTTCAGGTGCTTGTATTATGATGATAGTTCTTGTCATTATACTTTATATAAATATGGATGAAAACTGGACATCTGACCCAGAAACAAGAACAAGAGTATTAGTATTTGCTATGGTTGTATTCTTCTTCAATATCTTATTATGTTGTTATATGAGTAAAAAATTAGGAGTTCGTATCTGCAGACCACAAGTTTATGAGGTAAGTTGGCTTATTGTTAAGAACACTTTTATTTTTTTTTAACAAACTTTTTCTTTATACAATATTCTGTTTATTATTCATTAAAATTAATTTTTTCACTTATTTCATTTGTTTGTCATTGATATTTAGTACTTCTGCTAATATTTCTGCTTTATCAGAATGTATTTCATAAATTTAATTTAAAAAAATAAATGTAATTTAAATTATTAAAACTCTATAGTTGTGCCTTTACTGTCTCATTGGTATAACTATATTTAAATAATATAGTATTTTATATTAATGATCAAGGTTATAAACTTGCATTTCTGTAGATTTAATAAATAAAATTATCATTTTAATTAAATTATATTTTTTTTTAATTTTGATCAAGCAGAGTATTCTGCATATGATGAACTGTTGAATTATAATGTTAGAAACCTTTTTGCTAAATTAATTTTCAATAGTGAATATTACATTTTAAGTAAAACAAAAAAGATTTATATTTTAATAGAAGAGCTGATAATAAAAATATAACAAAATAATAGAAGAAATGAAAAGTAGTAGTATTCAGGTTTTTTTTTTTGTAAAATAGTGACTTCAGAAAAGTTAAATAAATTGGTTTCTGTAAATCACTTAAAATTTGGTACAGATTCATAGTGTACTGTTGATCCAAAGAGCCAACCAATGTCATTATGTATTGTCAATATCACGTAAGAAAAGAAATAATAATAATAATGATGTTAAAAATAAAATAAAACAAATGCTAAGTTAATTAAATGCACTTCTCAGAAAACAATATACAAGTGTTGAAATTGTGTACATCTATTAATATGATAAATAAACATATTGTAAATTAATCAGTATACATTACAAACAATTTTTTCTAGTAAAGAAATCTGAACTCTCTCATGTTATACATTTGAAAACTCATAAATAATAAATTTATCTAAAGAAATACTGTTTATCATAACGAAGGAATGTTTGAAGTATTCCTGTATTGTGTAGATGTTTACAAACAATAAATAATT
Source organism: Zanna intricata (assembly GCA_010016005.3). Classification (NCBI taxonomy): domain Eukaryota; kingdom Metazoa; phylum Arthropoda; class Insecta; order Hemiptera; family Fulgoridae; genus Zanna; species Zanna intricata. Next base: position 38,138 of record JAAAKQ030512121.1, read on the forward strand.
AGATAACTTTCTGTGAAATGGATTATTCCACTAGGTCATAGCCTTAATAATACGCACAGCTAAAAGAATCAAATGAAAAGGTAATGAACTCACTAGTTCAAGTATTCATCACAAAATATAATTTATTTTTACATTATGCTTAAATGATAAATTGTTTTGCTTTTAACTACATTTTTTTTATAAATTATCTTACTTACATAAAAACCTTACAATAGTAAGTAATCAGCTTTTTAGTAATTCATATGTTATCTTAAATAAAATATTTTATATATCACAAAATCAGTTAATAGACTTATCCTGAAAGTTTTTTCTGCTGTTCTAACACATCTTTAGTAAACAAATGTCTAAAAGAGTGCATTAAAATCATCAGTTTTTGAACACACATTCATTTATCACAAACTATAAACTTCTTACTACAATAATAATACTAATAATAATGTATTACTATTTTTATTTCTACATTAAAAGTTTATTTATCTATTTTCTTCTAATTTATTTATTTTTAATTCCATTTATAGTTAACAATTATTTTAAATAAATATTTAACTATTATATACACCCTTCTTAGAGGAGAAGAAATATGTAATTAATTTTTATTGTAACAGAAAGGATTACACCGATTAATTGTTTTGTACCAACTGGTCCAGTTTTACCTAATCTTATGAATTCATATAAAGCATCTAAGAAAAAACTGATACAACTCAGAGTTACTTTCTCTTTGATTAATGAAGTTCATTATACACCAGTTCCTGGTAGTGGAAGTGCCATGTGGAGGACTGAATGTTATGAAAAATTTCAAAAGGTTTGGCATGTTGATATGAATCACTGTGTGTAGCATAATAAATAAGGTGGTGGGAAACCATTTCATGGCTCATTTTTTCCAATAAGTCATACACAAGATAACTGCTATCCTTGTAGAGTAATTTTCCTATCTTTGTGAACAATTTCTGCCCGTTATCAAAAGGTTTGGTAATGATTTTGTGGTTTTCCTACACCTAGAGTTCATTATGAAATCAAAAACAACATACTATATTAATTTTAAAAACAGCTACATGGTACATTATTTATCAATTAAAATTACAATTCAATTCACAATGATATTTATGCAGGAATGTTTATCCTTCACAAATCTATTTATCAGCTCAATTCTACCAATCTGATCAAACAGACAATCTCATTTTCTATTTGTAAGTTTATAAAGGTTATGTGATTTTTCTTACTTGAAATATAAATTAAATACTTCTAAACTTTCTGCCATATAAATGTATGTGCAATTTTTTTTCAAAATCTGTTTTTTTAGACTTTTTATTTTTTTTTATTGTTTAACCTCCGGAACCACAATTAAGTATATCTTCAGAGGGATGAGATGAATGAATTGTAG
>JAAAKQ030512122.1:0-19130 GCA_010016005.3 Zanna intricata
ATTAGGTAAATTTTTGTATGAGGACAAGTACGACTTCCGGTCAGGAATGCCATCCTTCAAACGCAACAAAAGTTCGATTTTCATATCCCCACGTTGAAGCTCTTCAAAATTTCTCTGGTGAATTAATTCATCAACCAAAAAATACATCGTTTATTTGTAAAAAAGAAAAAAATATTATTAAAATTAGTATTGATTTTATAATTTTTATTATAATAAAGTAATTTAGAAAAACTAAAATACTTTTCTTTACCTTCAGCATAACAGTTGACTCCTAACTTTAAAAAAAAATACCTTTTGTTCCAAAATCTCGCCAAGATGTATATATTTATCTATTAATAGAGGTAGAAATTTTTTATTCATATAATCATGATATCAGAGCTATGCCAGGCGACATTTCATGACCCAGAGAATCCAGAAAACAAAAAAAAGGTTAGGAGGTAATATTCGTACAATTATTACGTACATATGTTCTTGTGTGTTGGCCTGTTTGAAGTTTAATAACTTTTGACTGGATACACCATTTTGATGAAATTTTGCCCACAGACTCTTGTATATGGGGCAATTTGTTGGTAAAATTTTGAGATCAATATATCCAGGATGGTGGGGTAGATAGTTTTTTGGGGATAATTTCTCAAAATTTTGCAAACATTACCTCATTTCATATTAAATTCACAGTTCACGCGTTAAGCTTATTTAACCATTTCAATAAAAAATTAACCCCAAAATTCCCCCTTCACAAAAAATTGAAAAAAGCTATTCTTATTTATTGCATATTTTTAACTGATTTTTTTTTAACGTTTTTTTAAGCATAGTAGTTTTGCAAGCGACCTGAAAAAAAAACTTTGGGGTAGTGTTGGTGGTAGAGGAGCCGATTAAAGTTTAATAATATAGAATTTTTAAATTAATTTAAGGTTTCAATATTATTAAAAATTTAAATAATAGAGTTTTAATAATAATATTATAATTTTACATTAACTTAGTAAATATAGAGAAAAAAAATTAAGAGGTTACTTAGGGGGTATAAACAGAAAAAAATAAAAAAATTTAGATTTTTCAAAAATTAAACATATAATGATAATTTTAGAGTAAAAATTTATCATAAATTACTCCCACTCCCAAAAAATAAGTCTTTGGTAACTTTTTTCGTGTATAATTATGTTTTCAAAACATATATATATATATATATATATATATATATATATATATACATATATATATATAAAAGAATAATTAGCTAATGCCAGTAAAGTATTTCTTATCTTAAAACATTCATTTTTTCCTCTATTCTAGTTTTTCCTTGTACAGATCATTTTGGTATAAGCATAACTTTACAAAAAAAATTTTCCTACGGTTCACACCCAAACTATTTTTTTTAATCAACTTTGGTTTTTATACGTTCATTCTCACCACTTAATTAAATTTCATTGTGATACAAGAAACAAACAGGACGCAATTTTATCGATCATTTTTACAGTCCTAAATCAATTGTCCTACTAATGTTTTATTTTCTATTTTGTATCTATTTTACTACAGCATCTTTATCTCGTTTATTATTTGCTTTCGTACCATTATTTTTCTACGACTCTGTGATATTAGTTGTAAGTTATTAGTGATAAGATTTAAGTTTTTAGTAATATTTTTATCCATGATATTAGTTTTATGTTTTAGTTGGTTTTTTTTAATAACAGCTTTAGTTTTTTTTCGTCTACTGTGATATTAGGCATAAGTTTTTAGTGATTTTCATATTAAATAATAGTTAGTAATTTTTTTAAAGTGTTTTTTTTTTATTTTTTATATGTGGTTACTTGTTGTTCTTCCAAACGATGATAACGCAAAAACGTTTTCGTCTATTAAAAAAAAAAAAAAATAAAAAAAAAAAAAAATAAACCCATCATTTTTCTCTTACCTTTGTTCGTAGTTAACTGCATTTCTTGAAGTACAACCTAAGTACACAATTGTATGCAATAAGATTGTTTTTACAACATTGTTTTCAATTTTTCAGGATTTTTAAATTTGAATACTTAAGTTTCTTTTATTTTATGTCTTTTTTTATAATTATCAGAAAAAAAATTTCTCGAAGAACTTTAATTTCGCAATAATATAATATCAGAATATGAAACTCATTTTGTGTTCGATTTATAATTTTCGTTACCAAAAAGCATTCCTTTTATATTTCCTCCCTTCCCACGCATACACGTATAAGAGTTTATAACTTAAATGAAATGTTACAGTATATTAAAAAAAAAAAAAAACAGTATGGCTAGCTAAAAATGATGAAATATAAAATATAATTTTTGAAATAACAATGTAATATCTTAGTAATACACTCGTTTAATTAAAAATTTAATTTAATTATTAGTAGTTAATAATAAATGATGATGCTTATATATTTTTGGTTATTAGATACTAAGACGAGATCATAAATTTTATTATATACCGACTAGTATTGTCAAGTAAATTAAACAGTAATAATATTATTATTAATAATAATAATAATAACAAAGTCTTAAAGTTCAGTATAGTTCAATGAAGATGGAGTAATAATTTAATTGTCAGATAATTTCCTAATATCATGTCATAGTGTAATAAACGTTTTTAATTCTAGACCAATAAAGAATAAGGTCGTCTATCTCCCATTACTTCTCTTGATTGATGATGAAGTCCCATGCATTAGTACTGGAAGAAGACAACGAAGGCGGTGCACTATTCTGTAGTTATGTTATACTGTTTAGTCGGTATATTATGATTTTGTATGTGTGTATGTGTTTCTCTTTATGCTTTTACATTTTTTTATAGTTGTTTACTATACTAAAGTAAACTACACAAAGTAATCTCATCTAATGTAATCAACATAGTTTTACTACTGATCCTAATAGACACAATTACAGATTGTTATACTTTTTATTGTGCATTGCAATACATTACACTTTCATCTGACAATGCCGTAGGACGTTCTTTTTTCTTATAACTTAAAAAAGTAGTTAAAGAACTTTTAAATTTATTATTACTATTATTATTAATAATTACGAAGTACCATTAATATAACCGAATAATTTTTTTATATTTATTAACTAACAGTTGTTTTTAGTTGTTGACAGTTTTATGTGGTTTAGATGATAATCATCTTAAATATTAGAAACAATTGGTTAAATTAAGCTAAACTAACTAAATAAATTAAACGTAACCCTTACCATCATTTTCATGACTTAAAACAAACACGCAAATTATTACAAATTATCTCAATAAAAAAATTATTTTTCGGTGATTAATTACTCTTATTTTTAATGAGTCCCGATGTTATCTTTTAATTGAATTAACTCGTAAAGTTTATTAAAAGAAACCAACCGTTTATGCTAGTCGCTTTCTTTTTTTATAAGTTTGAACCGTAATAACTCGATTCTTAATAAATAAAAAATATCGAGGGTGATTTGATTTTATTTTATTTACCCAACTAATTTGCTGTTAAACTACTCAGTTTTATTTCATTAATAATTTTTCTAAAAAAAGAAAAGCAGATTTTTTGGCTTCTTTTTACTTAATTTATTTCCCACATCTTAATCCAATGTAATAATGATACCTTTTCTTTGGTACACACGGTTTTTCTTATACTGAATACCAGTTTTTTTTTTATTTTTAGTTTTTATAAATCTTAAAAGTAATCAATCATCACTGAACTGAAATAGGTACTCGATTAAAAACTAATAATCTTTATTTCAGAAACGCCCTAATTGTATAATTTTGTATTGGTTTTGTTAGTTTCACATGGACGTAGAATTGTGTTAATCTAAAAGGTGGTCAAAAATTATTTTTTATTGGCTATATTACTTTCGTTCGAATGATGATGGGAGTGGGACGTGAAATGAATTTCTTTACTTTTTGAAAAGTACGAAATATCATTCACTTAAATAGTCCTACGTAGCCTTTTAAAATGGCCTACGTAAAACATTTTGAAATTCAAAAATCTCCAAAACCACTGATTTAATTTCATTAAAATCTAGATAAACTGTAGTTGTGTATCTGAAATTGTGCAACTGAAAATTTGATGACGATTAGTTGAGTTCTTTAGTTACGCTCAATTTAAGAGAAAATCTTTGACCGGAGCATGTTGGAAGCGTGGTTCGTTATGATGCTGCAAGTTGGAATGTTGACGTTTCTTTATCTGCATTATGAGTTGTTAGCAATGTTGTTATTTTCATTTTAGTATTTTTTTTATATTGTAGTGAATTTTTGACTTGTAACTGTTTTACATATCAAAAGTTTTTTTTGTAAAATATTTAAATTAGAATGAGTTGATACGTTTTCAAAAAAAAAAAAAAAAAAAAAAACAAGATAAAATAAAGAAAAATTCTTTTTTACTCTTTTATTTTTATTTTTTAGTCTTTACTAGCTGTAGGGAGTGCCTAAGGCAGGCCTACGCAGCTAGATCCTACGGGCAGGTTGCCATGGCGGATGGCGTCTCGGAATGGGATTATTAGGTAACCAAAATTAATTACCTCTTGTGTAATAATATTGCTTTTTTTTTTAATCATGAAAGTCGGACGAGCGGTTGCTGGGATATTACAGTGGCACCCAATCACACCACCCCCTCATTTCCGAACGGCGTACCGAAGGCACTTGAAAATATTATCATTCAATGGGTATTACTGACAGTGGATGGGGTATCATCAAAAGAGGTCGAAAAAAGTTTTCAGAGCGCTAGGACCGACCGATTTCGAGATATTTGCGATTTTCGTTCAAAAATTCGGATTCGGTTAAAAAGTAATAAATTTCCCCAAAACGTAAATATATATGGTCATTATCATTTAGATGTATAATATATAACAAGTACCTGACCACGACGTGGCATGTACTAACGAATGGGTATTCTCCGCTAGTGATCGGTTCAATCCGGTGCTAAGCTAAGGGGGGCGCACAACACACATACAAATACCGTTTAGTAGGGTAGGATTTTTATTGAGTTTTTTTTTTTAAATAATCGGATTAAATTGCGTAGAATAAGATAAAACTAAGCTAGTGGGAATTACAAAAAAAAAGAAGTTCGATAAAGGTGACAGGAAAATTTAAATAAAGACAACAATAAGGAAATATTATTATAAAAATTACAGATATTAAACTTTAAATAAAAATTTGAAAATCTTTAAAAAAAATATATTTTTTTTTATAGTTAAGATAAAAATAGAAAATTAAAAAAACTATTAATTCCCATCATAATGAACAAGAAAGATAGATTAAATATTTAATGTGAGCTTTGATGTTTTAAAATATAAATTAATTAATTAAAGTTATATGAGTATTACACCATTTTTATTACTTCTGGAAAAATGGCTTACTACGAAGAAGTCCTTTTTATGGAAACAGGAAAATTTATTGAACGTACTTGGCTCGGCTGATAAATTTTGCACATTATGCGTAGCATGGGAATGAAAAGATATATTGAAATGAAATAAAAAATGAATAAAAGTACAATACCTTAGCTACAAAATGCAATATTTATTTTTCAATATTATCCCTGTTTACGTGTACACTAATAGATTTTTCCTAACGTGTAACAAGTTTTTGTATTCCGTCACTGAAAACTTCTGGTGGTCTTTCTCGGATCCAAGTGGTCACAGTTTACTTCTCCTCATCTTCGGCGGTGTAATGATTACTTTTGATGTCCCTCTTGAAGTGAGGGAAGAACTGGAAGTCACACGGAGCCAAATACAGCGAGCATGGCGGTTGCGGAATAGTTTCGAACTTCAGCTTGTAGAGAACCAAAAGATAGTTGGCGCGATACACGTTGTGCACAAATTTTACGGTACCCAATTGTTCGATAATATGGCCTACTCGTTCTTTAGATATTATTAACTCAATAGTGATGAGGTGCTGGTCGATTCGCCGATCACTTTGGAGCAAATCGTCCACCTCCTTTCAATGTTTCTCCTCAGTCACAGAAACTAGTCGTCTGCTGCGAGGTATGTTCTCAATTATCGCTTTACCAGCATCACATTCGCAAAATTTCAAAGCTCACCTATTCACAGTACTCCTGTAAACAGTATCACTACCGTATACCGCCTTTAAACGATGAAAAATATTCGAAGGATTCACATTTTCTGCGGTTAAAAATTTGATTACTGCGCACTGTTTTAACTGTGTTGACATATTGGTCGTACTCTACTCCATTTTATCTGCTACTGAAAACACACCAGTAAATGGATTTCAACACATTATCGCAGGTTTGTAGAGGGAAATTTTAACTATTACGTACTGCCACGCCCAACGATTTTTTTTTAAATAATTGGATTAAATTGCGTAGAATAAGAAAAAAACGATAAAAAAATATTTTGATTTATTACAAGTATATGAATATATGTAAAATTAAATAAGAAATTTGATTTTTTTTTTAATTTTTTTCTTATGATACGTAAATTTCAAGTATTAGACTCAAATTTATAGGAAAAATTATAACACAAATATTTAGAGTAATCTTTTATCAAAATATATAGATGGATAGGTTTATTATAACAACTTTAAGTACTTATAAAATTTTAAGCTATTAGTGAATTTTAATGAAATGTATTACTTATTTTGTTTGAGAAAAATTATAAAATTTATGAAAATTTGTGACGTGAGGATAGATGTAAATATTTAAATTGAAAACAAAAACTAAAAGTATTATAGTATTTATATATTGTAATAAATATATTATTAGTATTTACATATGTGTTGTATTGTTCTTTCTAGAATTTTTTAACTTTATGAAGTGTGCTGTACTTATTTAATTAATAAATTGTAAGAAATTAATATTATACGTTCTAGACAATCCTTAAATATCCTTCTCGATACAGGGCATACAAGTCAAGGACACTAGTCACAGCAGTATTGAAATATTTCAGGTATTACAGTTTAATTACTTCGAATTTATTATAAATTCATATTGTTTAATATTCATTACTGTAATAAACTCTATATAGTACCTAAAGATTTTAAGCTTCATAATCAACAAAATATATCAACTAATTAAACGTATAATTTTCCGATTATGTTTTTTTTTAAGTTTCCATACATTAGAATCAATGACAAATTAAAAACGGTTATTGACAATGCAAAATTTTGGTAGCTACTTCAAAGAATCAAAATTTAAAAAAGAATTGAAAAAATTGTTACTTTTGTTAGGAGTTTTAGATTATTTTTATATTTTTTTTTCAATAAATTATTTATATTAATATTTACGTTAAAATACAAACATAACTACAAAAAAAAGACTACCCTAACATAAAGAAACCTTTCAGAAGAAATCTGCATCTTGATAAAAATGAGAAATTAGTAGAACAACGTAGAGACTACTATCGAGCGTGAGCTAAGTTTCCTTGGAATATTGTAATATATTTAAAATTTTTACTTATTAATTTCCTTATTAATTTTCAAGAATTAACTTGTAAAAATATTTTTAATATTAAAATGATATTAGGCTATACAGTCCAATTTTAGGCAGTGATCTTGATAAAATTAATTAAATTGTCTAAAATAACATTTTCTATAATTTCTTTTAAACCTTCCGTTGAAATCTTTTTGAAAAGGTATCGTTTCCTTTGTTGAAGAGAAAGTCTTGAAGTAGATAAAAAAAAAAAAAAATGAATCGAAATGAGAGCCCCTTCCTAGCCTATTAATGAAGTCGATTTAAAATCTAAAAGGAATCCTCCCTCACAACAGTAAAACATTAGATGGCAGAAATTAGATCATTGCAAACTTATTTTAACAATTACTGACTGAGCTGTGACTTATTTTAAATTAATCTCACACCATTTTTTTTCAATTTCAGTTAGAGGTTCCTTTTTTCTGTAATGGAACCTCCTCATTTTGCTACTTCTAAATGCAGTCATATTTTAGTCAGAAATTTCAGATGCTCATGAATTAAAAGAGATAAGATTTAAGATTATGTTCTTGTGTTCGTACGCTGTTTTCTTTCTTCTTCTTTTAATGCCCTGGCATTAGATAAGTCATAATATCGAGAGGAACATCGGGAAATCAATTATATAATTTTAATAGGTATTATTTATTTGTTTTGCTTCGTGAGAGGGAGAAATATCAAAAAATTCCGGGGCCCATAAAATTTAATAGGAAATATTATTTTAGACTGATTGAAATGAATAAAATTACTGATTAAAATTATTGAATCTGTACCAGGAGTCAAGTCAGAGATACTGTATATAGAAATCAGTAAATATATGACTGTTTTATAAGCGGTAGACCCGTGCGAAGCGTTTTTAGAAACATGAATAGTAATTTACAGTTTTTTTTTTAAATTTAAATCATGAAAAGACATCAATAACAAATATTGACTATGCTAGTGGCGCTCCTACTGGTACGACTGCTGAATTTATTCGGTATATTATTCATTATTTTTCTTTCTTTTTTATTTATTCTCTTTTTTAATGCCTCATATATATCTTTCTTTTATTGAAATATGTGAGAGTTGTCTAAACGGACCATACAGCACACCATTAATTATTATTAGGAGACAGGATAAAAACCGGGCTTTTTTACGTATTTAATTGCAGGGTCAGCCTCTTTACCTTATGCTTCGCCTGGGCTACTTCGTCTGTCTTCTTCATCTCTACCCCTCTTCTATATCTCTCTTCTTTAACCTCTTTCTCTTCTGTTTAAATATTTACTCATAATTTATTCACATCGTCACGATCGTATAATTTTAAACAGAGACGGAGGGACATAAAGGCGGACATAGTCTGATATTCATGGTACAATTACATGCAGCGAAGATAAAGAGAATATAAAGATCGAGAGAGAAAGAAGTAGCAAAAGAGATTAAGAAAAATGGGTGGGAGAAATCTTAATTGGCTAATCTCGGTTGTCGACAGTATTGTAATTTTACCATCTATTTTGTACAAACTTTAGTACTTTTCTACATAGTACCCGCATGTTAAATAACGTTGCCAATATCCAGTAATGACGGTATGTTATTTTAACTGCAAATAAAAAGTTACGATAGGTTAACTTCCGAATTATAATGGATCACGTGTAGCTTATTTTGTATATATACAATTTTATGAATTCTTTTATTTTTGGTAGTTTACTTTAAATTGCATATAAGCTAAAACATCATATTATATTTCGAACTTCATATTATTAATGTACGTCTATATCAGGTAAACTTCGTTAATTTTATTTATGTAACTATATATTGCTGCTTATTTTTATTACCTCAAATCTTAACTTACATTTTACCAATAATTTATTGAAAAGGCAATTTAATTATGTTCATCATTATTTTATTTTTTCTTTATATGTTTATATATGGTTGAAAATATTAAAAAGAAATTTTGAACTTTATTCCGAATTGGTTCACCGATTGATTACTTTTGTTAAGCAATCTCGATTTTTATTCAACTAGTCCTTTCTCGTTCCAGGAAAAATCTTAAGCTTTTTATGGTGCTATAATTATTGTCATTAAATAAAAATCATTGCAACTGAAAATATTATTAGTGTTACTATAGAATAAATAGGTAATAATATGTAAGAAATTATTTCATTAATTGAAAAATAATGGAAAGATCTTGAAATGAATCTCTGAAAAATGTTAGCTCAATCTCACAATAAATTTCACTTATTCTGTTTGCCTTTTCCTCAAGTTCAGTTTTCATAAAACATACATTTTATTATTATATTTTATTAAAACGTCGAGAGGATTGCCAACTGTTCTAAAGGAGATAATGGGTGATTCGGTGTATGATATAAAGTAAGACTGAATAAATATGTGAACTGGCTCGTAGGTAACCTCCTGGATAACAGCGAGCACATTAGGCGCCTAAAACGACAATATATATTAAATCTCTATATTCTCCGAGATTAGAGGTGAATCAGTTACCCTAGGGTGTTATGCTTCATCAAAATTCTTCAAAGGAATTTCGTTTGACCACTTAATTTTCTTGGTTATTTATTTGTTTGTTTGGTTAGTTATTTTTTGTAAGATTCTTTGTAAAACTGATATGACTAGTGTTTTCTTTGCTTTTTATGTTCTGAACTTGGGACTATGATCAATGTTATTTGGACTCATAATTTTACGTATTTATTTATGTTTAATATACCACGTAATCATTTGAAAAATTACCACATTTATTAAACAACTATCAGTTCCATCGTATTTCTGTTTCCAGGCATTTACACCATTTTCGGGGGGGGGGGACTTTTTTGAAATTATTTTCAAAGGGGTGGGACCCACACTCTGCCCTACACTACTCTCTCATTTTCTGTTTAGCCTCCGGAACCGTAAGGTATAACTTCAAGGTATAAAGGTTATACCGTGAAGTATAACTTCAGAGAATGAATGAGTATGATATGTATGAATGCTAATGAAGTGTAGTCTTGTACAATCTCAGGTCGACCGCTCCTGTGAAGTGTGGCTAATTTAACCCAACCACCAAAGAACACCGGTATCCACAATCTAGTATTCAAATCTGCAATAAAGTTACTATCTTTACTAGAATTTGAACCTTAGAACTCTCGACTTCAAAATCAGCTGATTTTTGATGTCGCGTTAACCACTAGATCAGCCTGGTGGGCTTTTCCACTACACTTAGCCCAACTCAAAAATCTTAAATGCCAATGGTAAAATTTAATTACATTAATTGATAACCCGAAAAAAACAATAAATTTTGGTGAAAAGAAAATTAAAATCCGCCCACCCGTTTGCTAGGTAGCTGCAAAAAAATTCATTTGGGGTAGTACATTTTTAAATTTATTGTAGCTGTTCAATAATAAATGTGGTAATTTTTCAAATGATCACCCAATATATTTACTGTATATGTATGTATGTGAATGTATATATACGTGTATACATATATATATATATATATATACGTTCTTCGAGGGATTTCAATGGGAATCCCTCTCTGCATATCATTTTTTCTTATATTCAAATTGACTTATAGTTCCGGGTAAATTGGAACCGATTGTAAATTATAAAGTGCGGCAAGTTTTGGAATAGTACAATTTTTATTTCAGTTCTTACATTAGATATTGCATACTTTTCCTAATCTAAATGAAGATATTGAGAAATTTTTATTTGTGCAAAACTAGGTAACTGATATTCAATACTGGATAATACCACCCTGCATCCAATTTTAAATTTATGCGATAAAAATATAAAACAATTTTACAATTGCAATGGATATTTACTTTAAAAAAAAACAAACTAAATTATATCCGGTGTCCCTCCAGATTTAATATATTTCTTGTTCTTTGAAATTTTCGATTAAAATCTATTGAAAGCATTTAAATTGCAAAAAGCTGTTCAACAAGGTGAGAGAGAACTAATCCATTTAATAAAAAACGTTTCTGTAAAATTTGTACACAGTTCTGCTACCTCTAATTTTCATAGCTTGATTTTTTGTAGGGTACACATTTTGAGTGAGTAAATGTCAGAAATCTATTTTTCGTCAAGAGTTCGTCGTCTATAGTTTTTTCGTCAAGTTTGGGTTATTGATGAATATTTCAAGTGAAGAAATATGAAATTTAGAAGATTTCATACTTATGAACACCAATCTCTAATTAAAATAATTTCGTTCTTCAAGTTTCGGTTAAAGAATTTATGTTGTTCATGTGTAATATTATAGAAACCATCAAATTCGAAATAAAGGCAGCAATAAATCGAAAGTCCTATTACTTTAGTTTTAGTATGGAATTCTAGGATTATATTAAAAATTCGAATACTAGATCGTGGATACCGTTGTTCTTTGGTGGTTGGGTTACAATTAACCACACTTCTCAGGAGTAGTCGACCTGAAACTGTACAAGACTACACTTCATTCAAATTCAAACATATCGTCTTCATTCATCCTCTGAAGTAATACCTTACGGCAGTTCCGGAGGCTAAACAGATAAAGAGAGGATCATATTAAAATAAAATAAATAAATAAAATTCATCATGTAGCTATTATGTACAGAACTTAAATACGTGTACACTGTGTACTTAGCAAAATAACATACAGTAAATGTATAGAACTATTAGGTGTACACACAAAGATAACAAAAAACGCATGCAGTAGTAACATTTTCCAATAATTCAATGATATTTCAAGAATAATCTACATAACGTTTATAAATAAAGTATAAAAAAAAATTAATTTACTTCATAAATTTCATTCAAGAGAGGTACTTAATTTCTTACAGAAGCGACATATTTGTGAAAATAATACGCTTTCTGTGAAAGCTTTAAGTTCATCCAAATGTAGTTATTTCTATAAAATTTACCTAAACATAACCTCAAAGTTCAATAAAAGTAATGGTAAAAGTATTATTCAGATCAACATATCCGTTATTAACTTTTAATTGAACATCGTTATAAAGTAAAATACATTCGAAAATGCTGCTTTATATATCAGTATAATTTACAAGGTAATAGATTATGACTAATTATATCTAAAATGTGCTACTGATGGATCAATTTTTGATAACTTGATCTAGCATGGATCTGATGTTGAGAAAAGCATATTCGAAGAGCTTAACAAAAAAGCCTTACAAGCTTACAAGCTTGTAAGCTTGTAAGAGCTTTACAAGGTAGTATGACAGAAATATTTAATTTTCTTAGTGATTGGAACGGATACCGGAAGAAATTTAAAATGTATATGTTTGGTTGGACCAATATGTTGAAAAATTATGTTCATTCTTCTGTAAATTCGATTGACTTTGCTTTTTAAAAACGAAAAATACTTTTTAAAAAAATGTTTTGAAAAAATACATATTTCTGAAACTGTTGCTCCAGTTCCCTTCTTAACGTTATTATTTTTTTTTTTTTGGAGGGCGAGCAACGCCGAAGAGTTATTATCGCCCGGATTAAATGTAAATTTTTTAAACCTAAAATTAAATTAAATTAAAACCTAAAACTAAATTAAAATGACAGTAAATAACTATAAAAAAAATAAATAAATAAAATAAAAATCAAAGACTTGAAACTAACTGACTAAAAAACTTACTACTAATATCATAGACAAGGAAAGAGTTAAAATCTAATAACTACATTAAAACTAAATTATTACCTAAAACCTAAAACTAAAAAGAATAAAAATCGATAAAACTTGAAACTAATATCACAGAAATCTAAAAAAACTCTTATCACAGTTGCAAGTAACTAAAAATCCGTAAGGGGTGTAAAAAGTCCCTTAACGGACAACAAGAAAAAAAAACTATGTCAATTTTAAATTTTACTAAAAATGTTTATACGTCGTAGAAATACAAGAACCCTATCTAACACTGTCTTATCATTTCCTAAGATGTAGCGAATGTTTTCGGATAATTTAAATTTGCAACGTAAGGCCGCATAACATATGCAGTCAATCAAAATATGACGCACAGTTCCCTTTTTAACGTTATGGTTTTGTGCCTTAATAAATAGGTTTCTTTTATACGGAGTCAAAATAAGTTCTCTAGTCTAGAGAACTATTATTAATTATTATATTTAGACATTGTTATTAATCTTTTTTTTTATTGATAATACTATATTTACATGAAAATAAATATTGTTTAGATAAAAGTAAGAAAAAATATAGGCCTGTAGGCCTTGTCAGTTCAATAACATATAAAAAATATTTGTTTTTATTCGATTATAGACTAAGTTGTAGAGAATAAAAGCCTTTTAGGCATTTATGTGCATAAATTATACAAATTAATTTATTATAAATAACCTTTCTCTTATATATTATTATTAAACTACACGTATTCAGATTTGCCAATTAGAGATTAGAATTTTTAAAATAATCGAAGTCATAAATTATTAGATTTGTATCAGAATTAATTAATCTGTACTATTGGAAATGAAATAAAAATAAAATAAACGAAATATGCCGATGTTTAATTGTTAATCGTTATTTGCATAATTTATAACATTTATTTCTAATTCGATCTCTTTCCTCTTCTATCCCATCTCATACTTTTCTTCTTACACAATCTTATTCTATCATTCTTTATTCATTCTCTTTTTTCCCAAACTCCATCTCTATCTACTTCTATCTTTCTTTTCCTCTTTTCATGTTATATTATTATCTCTTACCGTGAGGTTCGGTAAGAAAATATAAATCTCACGCCGGCCTCCGTGACGCGAGTGGTAGCGTCTCGGCCTTTCATCCGGAGGTCCCGGGTTCGAATCCCGGTCAGGCATGGCATTTTTTACATACGCTACAGTTCATTCATCTCATCCTCTGAAGATGTAACCTAACGGTGGTTCCGGAGGTTAAACAAAAAAAAAAAAACAAATCTAATATAGACTGTTACTGTATTACTATTTTTATTAATATTTTTTCTTCTTTTTTTTAACTACTGAATTTTATAAAAATATTCTACAAAACTCAAATAATTGTTTCTTTTATGTAAAGTTATGTTTGTACATAAATAAGGGAACTGGAAACAAAAATTTAAGTTTCTACTCCATTTTTTTCTAAAACATTATAAATAAATATTTTTTACAGAGTATTTTTTGTTTAAAGAAAAAAAAAAAGAATTTACAAAATGAACAATAATTTTCCAATATATTGGTCCAATCAGTTTTGACATTTCAAATATAAATGGGGATGAATATGTTCTGATATCCATCCCAACCATTAGGAGAATTAAATGTTATGTTTGTGTCCTGCGTTTTCTTTCAATTAGGACGTATTATTTTCTTTGTAAAATGTTATTCTTTGTATTATTTTAGTTCATCTTACATAAAATAATAAATCTTTTTTTAAATTTTTCTCTATCTTTTAACATATAATTGATTTAAATCTCTTGGGATAAATGATAAATACACTCCTAACATTTCTTTTTAATTCTTATAGTCTTATCCATTCTTGTAGTTTTTTTTTTTGATTATTTTCTTAAAATATTTTCTTTTCTTTGAATATCAGTTATTTGCTGATTGTCTCTTGATGTCTACACTCCTACTGTCAGTTGTAAAGTGCTCTTTGACATTATTAACTTAAATATATTTTCCAAATAAACAAACGTCTTGTTTATGTGCCTTTTATTATTTTATCTCTTCCGTGATTGTATCACTTGCTTTCTATGAATCAATATGTTTTTTAGTTTAACATTGTAAAATTAACAAAATAATTTTCAGTTCTCTCATTTCATTAGTTTTTTCCTTTATGGTATCTGTTACAAAAGAATTATTTATGATTCTTCCCCAGTTATCATAACATTTTCTTTTTTTTTTCTATTTATACTAATTTTTAATGCTTCGTTAATTATAGATGAATTTCAGTCTGTTTAATTGAACATACTGATAACACTACGTCACCAATATGTTTCACCAGTATTTCGTTTCTCTATATCAACGTTTATATCATTATATCTGCTTCTGCGTTTACCACATTCAGATATATATTTTTAAGAAAACATGAACAGAAAAAAACCTAGATTAGTTTCCGATTACTGGATATTATTCTTAAAAAAGAAAAAGAAAAAAAATATATATATACATATATGTGTTCAATATTAAGTATATACAACAGTTTTTTTTTTACACTACTTAAAATTAAATAGCCTTAACCATCTAAGTTTTTTCTTTTGAACTGATAACGCATAATTTTATACTCTTTTGAAATGTTTATCTTCTGATATAGAATCAGTAAAACTCAACTGTAAAGAGTGTAATGATGTGATATTATTTTTTGAATAGTAAGATCAACAGATAAGGAATGTTTTTCCCTGCGACATCCTGCGTTGTAAATCTTGAAGAAACAATCTATATGTTTTTTTTTTTTTTTTTTTTTTTTACTGAAAAGTACTTACATAAATATTATTTATAAAAATAAAAATTGATCTTGTACTTAAAAAAGAATTTGCCATCCCACAGAAACAACAGACTCTTTTATAAAATTTTATGAATAGTTTCTGAAAAAATTATCTCCGATTTAAAAAATAAGTTTATATTATACAAGTCGTTTGTGTATTTGGTTTAGAAAATTTGTTGTATAAATTAGAACAAATAAACTTATGGATAAACTTATCCATATACTTATTGATAAACTGGTCGTGAATTGATTCCTTGCAAAGATCTACAAGTTTTCCACCAATCATTTCATTCGTCCTAATCTTATTAAAATAATATGTGCACCATATTCATTGACATGGTATTAAAATTTTTCCTTAATTTAAAATAATAGATAAATAATTGTTGATAATATTAATAACGATAAAATGAACTGTTATCATGTAAACGAATTTTATGATAGAAATAAATTTGATTAAAAATAGCCAACGTTTAAATCAAACCGAATTGCATTATGATAAAATGTATTTTTTAAAACATTCTGTATTATTGTTTTATATATTTGTATGTTTTTACTCGTAGAAAAAATTATTGTTGCGTGAAAAGAAGGTTTTCTTTTCGTTGGATTACCTCGGTATTACACTTGCATAGTAATGTACACGAAGCGTATATTAGGTATAACAACAGGTCGAACTATAGTGAGTAGTTTAGTATTTGGTACCGGGCATCACCTCTTCCTCTTCTACTCTGTACTACGTATTCCATTCTCTTTTGAATGAGTTGTGGGGGCTGGTTAGCGTATTGATAATTGTGGCCATATCTCACTGTAGGGTTCTTCCCCCCCTCGGAGCGTTTTCATCACGGCCTCCTGGATCGCTGCTAATATTGTATTCATCCTATTCTGGACACTGTGTACTTTAGTATAATTAAATGAGTGTGAACCGAGCCATGAATCAAGAAGGCCACTCTCTTAGGTCGTTAATTTTTTTTTTCCATTCCTCTTTAGTATACAAGTGGATTAGATAAATGCAGTGTACACCGCACTCACTGTCTGGTTACAGTAAATTATATACTTTATAGCTAGCATGAGGTAGACTGGTTTATGAATAAATTTGTTTAATAATTATGTATACTTATTATTAGTTTTTATTTAAGATTTTTGTTTTTATGTTTTATTGATATATCTAGAAACATTGCATTAAATTAAAAAGAAATACGGGCAGAATAACAATGTAATATATTGTGGTACCCTAATAGAATAAACAATGGGATAGCGGTAAATAAATTTATTTGTCTGTCTTTAACTCCATTAATTATTTATTTAAGGTAATATTATTAATTTAGAAAAGTATATGAAATTTATTATTTAAATAATAAAGCAATTATAAAAATATTGAATGATTGTTTTTAACGTCTGATGGGATGGTTAGTAGTTAGCATCAACACCAAGCAACTTTGTGATCAAGTTTAAATCCAATTAAATGATACAGCTACTTTACGAAGTTTTTAAAGCTGATATTACAATTACATTTTGGTCAATGAGGTTAAATTAAGTGCATCAGTGAAGGTGCACTCGAGGTACGCTGATTGGTGGGTTTCTAGACAGAATTGTGCCTTTTTGTCTAATTAAAATAACATTTCTAAGAAAAAACATTTTTTAAGCTTTTAGTATAAGGCTTATTTATACTATAATTTTCTTGTATCGGTATTTCTTATATATATCTTTCTACAACTTTTAAAAATGGCAGGTTATAACTTATATCTTTCTTTTTTTTTAAAGATACAAGTTAAAAGATAACTTATATTTTGCGGAGGATAAACACACAAAAAAAGAAGAAGATAACTTAACCTAGAATTATTTGTTTTTTATTTTATTTTATTTTTGGGACCTCCGGATGAAAGGCCGAGTGGTAATGTCTCAGACTTTAATCCGGAGGTCCCGGGTTTGAATTTCGGTCAGGCATGACATTTTCACACACGCTACAAATCATTCATGTTAACCTCTGAAGGTATAACTAACGGTCGGTGAAGATAAAAGAAAGCGTACAGAAAGAAGAAGAAGTTTATAACTTATAAATTTCTTCTTTCTTTTTTTTTTCTGTAAGGCTCTCTCTCTTTTTCGTCTGATATTTTTTGTTTAACCTCCGAAACCACCGTTAAGGTATATCTTCAGAGGATGAGATATATGAATTGTAGCGTGTGGGAAAAATGTCATGCCTGACTGGGATTCCAACCCGTGACCTCCGGATGAAAGACCGAGACGCTACCACTAGCGCCAAGGAGGCTTCTCTGTTTAGCCTCCGGAATCACCCACCAAAGAACACCGGTATCCACGATCTAGTTTTCAAATCCGTATAAAAGTAACTTTTACTGTTTGAATCTTAGAACTCTCGACTTCGAAATTAGCTGATTTGCAATATCGCGTTAACCACTAGACCAGCCCGGTGGGCTTTTTCTGTAGGCTTTTTAGTCATTACTGTAACTTAGATATATTAACTAGAAACTACTAAATAATAACTAAATAGGATATGTGTAAATATATAAATGAAACACTGTATTATCTGACAAATACACATTTTAATGATTCATGAAGAAAAATAATAATAAAAATTATAGCAGCTACTATTTTTTAAACCATTAATTTAAAAAAAAAATAATAATAAAATAAAAAGTAGATACTGTCTCGGCATTTCGTGCAGAGGTTCCGGATTCAAATCCCGCTCAGACATGGCATTTTTTCATACACTATCATTGGGCTAATAACCATAACTGTTGATGCCCGCTCTTTAAAAATAAATAAAGAAGGAAAACCATAAAATGTAACCTGAATGTAACCATTATTAATTTATATAAATGTTCTAAAAATAATTGATAATTAGTTCAGTTTAAATAACTACAATTTTTATTCCAAGTTGTAAACAAATTAAAAGAAGCATTTATTTTTAATTTTTTTTTGTCTCTGTCATCGAAATTTATCTTTTGTTGTAGTTTTTTTTTTTTTTTTTTTTTTTTTTTAAATCCTTTTAGAGCAAAATTGTAAAATGTATGTTTTAAAAATAATTTTATGAAAATTACATTCCAGACATTTATTACGTAAAGTTTATTTATTTTTAAATGCTTTTATTTAAGGGTAAGAAAAATAATACATAAGCCCACTCACTTGAAATTCCAAGAATTTTCGCATCGAAGTAAAACTATTTAGCATACTTCACTAAAAAAAAACTCGATTTTCTACTTTAAAGAATGTAGTTGTTCCTTCCTGACAATTGTCTTACTTTTTATCTTGATTTACTCATATTCTCCTTTCGCTTTGTTTAAAAACTTGATAATTTTCATCTTACCCGCCATCCTTACTTCTTAATATATATATATACTTCTTTATATA
>JAAAKQ030512133.1:0-19604 GCA_010016005.3 Zanna intricata
GATCGGGAGTAGGACAAGGATGAGTTAAGGTGTCTTCCTCGTCTTGTTGGCTTCTGTCTCTGTTGATTTTGAAAACAGAGTTAAAGGCATGTGGTATGTGGTAACAATATATATATATATATATATATATATATGTGTGTGTGTGTGTGTGTGTGTGTGTTTTATTGATTTAATTAATCTCATTAACTTTTCCCCACGATTTAATTACAAACCACATTTTTTCAAATGTTTGGACCAAACGGAAAAAAAAATATATTTAAAACAAATATAATAGAAGCCTATATATATATATATATATATATATATATATATATATATATATATATATGCATATATACATATATATAACATATGATGAAAAGATAACTATTTCATTATCATTGCATTTCAAATTTATGACAAATATTCAGTAAAAATTGGTTAGGTTAAAAAATAAAACACGAATTTATAAAAATATTACAGATTTATTAAAATGAAACAAATTTTATTAATATATTCATATATTTGTATATTGTAATATACATTATGCATTAATATTATTATTAGTAGAAGTAATAAGGATTGAAAGATATAAACAGGTTGTTCTTTTTTTTATTTTGTTTTAAATATTTATATGAATAATATATATATATATGTACATTTTACTTAATCATTTCTTGCTACGTTGTAGTAAGTACATATTAGACAATTTATTTTACTTTATTTTTTATTTTTTTATATTATTATTTATAATTTATTAATTAATCTTAATTTCTACAAACATAATCTAATAATAACAACAATGTTTTTACATTTTATAATGTACATTTGTTTCCCATTTTTGTTTTATAATTAAACCGTTCTATTTTTTTACTTATAAATTATAATATTAATCAATAATATCACAGCATTTATGATGTGTCAAGTTCGAAAACCATTATTGACATAAACAAAACGTGTTCATTCCAAAATAACACCTTTTATAGTTTTTTTTTTTTTTTGTTATTGTTAAATTCAACCAATCATGCACAATTAACAATAAACTTATCGTTCACTTGACACCCAAGGTACACTATTTTTATTATTAATTTATAATTATTACTATTATAATTGTTTTTATACACTCAATTTCACCTGAAAATAATTACTGATACTATAATACTGGTGCATAATGTTAAACAACTTGTTGATACCGCTCTAGTCCATGCATTATTACCGTGCTGCATCGCTGCTGGATGTTCTCCTGAAAAGAAAAAAAATGAAACAAGTCAATCTAAAAAAAATAGCAATATTTTTTGTAATATTCCTTAATTAGATATTCATTTACAATTCAAAAGATACCATAAAACGATCTCATCTGCACTAAGCAAACGAAAAATAAAGATTCTTGTTTGTTTTAATGTATGAGTATGTTCTAGGGAATTGGGGAACAGCTTCAAGGAAATTTTGTTGCCATTCCTTCATTAAGTATCGACTTTTCCAAATATAGAAAATGTTATTAAAATTTATTTTTTTGTACCATGGACAAATAAACAGATATATTGTATCTAAGACAAAGAAGAAATGGAATCTGTATTATAACTTAAGAATTTTTCTACTTACACGCAACTTCTGAAACTTGTACTTTAATTAAAAACCTGTAATTTACACAGATGAGCTCACAAACCCACATAAAACAGAAAAATTATATATTTAAATCCTAATTTTGTTATTATCCATCTATCAAAATATTCAGTTACCTTCGTAACATACAAAACTTTTACCCGTTCCTTAACATTTCTTTGCCATTTTTAGCTGTTAATAATAAAAATTATACATTACTTTTTTTTAAATGTTTAAAATACATAGTTTATTTTACCGTAATCCTTTAAAATTCCAACCAGTACTTATATTTTTAAATTTCTAGTAAAATTTTATGAACAGGTAATTTTGTGTCAGTTGTGCGGTTTGCCTAATTAAAGCTCTTAATTACTTTAAAGACTCTTAATTACCTCACTTAACTTCCTTAATTAATCATTTCTTGCTACTTTGTAGTAAGTACATATTAGACAATTTATTTTACTTTTTGTTTTTTATTTACTTATATTATTACTTATAAGTTATTAATTAATCTTAATTTATAACCTATAAATTAAGAGCAAGTAGTATTAAGTAGCAACTTACTTGCTACTTCAGCTCATTCATATAAAGGATTCTACTTCTTCTACAGACGTTTTTTCCTTTTTGAACGGTTTTTTAACTGTAGAAATAAAGATTTAAGTTGATTTACAGGAAAACGTATTGATGAAATTAATTTTGATTCCCTTGTTAAATTCTTGAACAATAGGGAACGCCAGTATTGGTTAAACTTTAAGGATATTTGGGAACAAACCCACTCAGACAATAGTTAACTAGTTCAGTCTGCTTTTCAATATTAAAGGAGGTGGCATCCTAATTTGCTATTCTGTATCAGTGTTCTCTAAACTTTATTTGATAGATTAATCTTGTATTTACAGTAAAGCTGATAGTTAATTTTAAAAATCTAAACAGTTTTTTCATTGTAACAAATATAATTTCTAAATAGTATGAAATGTAACAAATATTTGAAAAAAAAAATCAGTTATTGGCTTCGGGAGAACAACTATGATTAGGTGTGCTCATAAGTTAAAAAAGCTCATAAAGACTAAAAAAATGAAGCGTTCAAACATTACGTGGAAAGTCTTTCACTTTCGAGTAGAGAACATCATTGTTGTGGAAGATCTCAAGGAGACTTCTTCAATCTCCGCTCTCATTTCTACCTTTAAAGACACAAACTGGATGGGCTTGTAGCGACGGTCAGAAGGCAAAACTATTTGCCGAACACCTAATCAAGAGCTTTCAACCGAATGAGATGGAGGGAATAGATGTCGGAGATATTATGACTTATTAGATAATACGATTTCTCTATGTCGATCTATACGGCGTTTCACATATGCAGAAGTGTTACAAGCGATTAGGAAAGTTGAAGGCTTAAATAAGGCTCCTGAATTTGAAAAAATAACTCATAAGAACCTGTTAATTCAGGGCTATCGAATAAATAACACGTCGCTTCAGTGGAATCCTTTGGAGAATGTTACCCCATCATAATGGAAGGTGCCATATAAAGATCGTCCAAAGACACTGGGAAAACCTGTAGGAGATGTAATTTCGAATAGATCTACCAACCTTCAACCTAATATCTATAAGATCTTTGAGATGCCCTTACTCGGACAAATTACAGTTATTTCAGTACAAGGGACTGTGATTCCTGACCACCAATTTGTATTCCGGAGTAGGCAATCCAGCGTTGAACAAATTCATAGAATTGTTGATGTCATCACCAGTTGATTGTAAGGAAAGGAACCCTGACCCATAGGAGAAGATACCATCCATGTGGTAGTTTTGGTCACCATGCCACCCTGTTCGTACCAAACCCTTATGGGCTTTAATCGGAGGTCATCTTCAAAACCTCGGCAAAAGACATTTCTCAACCTTATTCTTGCCTCAGTCAGGATCCCAACAATGCGAATGTCACATGTGACATTCCTATGGTGTAATACTATCATTAAAAACCCACAAGAAAAGAAAACAAAACACATCTAAATTAATTCTCAAACAAGACTGAATAATAAATATTAGGAACCGAAATCCACTACCTAACCGAAAGGTAAAGAATTGAGTTCAACAAGGAAAAACAAACAATATAAACCATTTGTTGAGAACAACAAATATAAACCAGGAATGCAAAACAACAAAAACGTAAGACAAAACGAAAAACATAAACAGAAAGCTGGAAAGCCCAAGTGGCACCGTAGATCATCTCAGCAATCCTTTTTTTCGCCAATTAATTTCTGAATTTCTCCACTATGACCCATTCGGGCCGGTTTCGTCAATTAACACGGAGATCTAACACCGACCCGATAATATCAAGCCAACAAAATAGTCTCTGTGCCCATCAACTCATACTTGGAGCATTCATACAAAACATAAACGTCATCCAACTGTCCGCCTTGAGGACACATTCCTGAGTCTATCACGCCCAACCTTTGGAGCTTGTCCCCAAAAGCGCCGTGTCCAAAACGATATTACGTTACGTTCTTGTTCGGGTTTACCCAAGAGGTGACCTGCAAACTAACAACATATGAAGTGAGACCGTGTGTATAACATCTGCCCACTGTCTAATCCCATCTGCCCTACTACATAACATTGCCTTAGTGTTCAATTTCCCGAATTTTTTCAGATGTGAACTCACTTAAGGCAGGGAAGGAATACTACTCGGTGGTATTTTTGGATACCCAACCGGCTTTATATAAGGTGGTTGTCTGGTCTCCTTTACAACCTCCCTGGTTGTAATATACATGTAAATGAGTCTGCCACATCCATATATTTGGTATAACGCAACTACTTTGATAAACGGTTATCACAGGCTAAATATGGCCAAGAATTATCTGACATTTTTCATACGAAATTATTGGTTCCATACGGATTCAGTCTTAGTCCCGGTTTTGCATTTAATCTACTCTGCTGATCTTCTTAGCACGGAAAATATCACATTTGTTTCTCTGCTGATAACACATCATTATGGTAGTAGACATTATATCAGCAGTAGAATTAGGGAAACTGTAATCGGAATTAGACTTTTTCAATAAATGGCTAGTCAAATGGAAGGTTCATGATACTACTATTAAGTCAAATAATGTGACTTTTTTTCGGACAACGTATGATTCCTAGAACTTCATTTGGACTGCCACTTAACTTGGAAAAATCCGTGAGAGAAAAGAGAAAACAATTAAATATCAAACTTAGACAGTTGAACTCGTTATTAGGAAGAAGGTCCGTGTTAATGTGAAATAACAAACTGCTGTTGTACAAGGCGTTTTTAAAATCAATATGGGGATATGGGATAAAAATTTGGAGTATGGCAAGTTATAGCAATATTGACATCATCCAAAGGTTATAGGATAAAATGTTGATCATTTCGGAGCCCCGATAATTTTCATAAAACAAGGGGACCCACAATTACCTAGGGATACCATCTATTCATGAAGAAATCCACCGGCTAATTTGAATGTATGTACTAAGATGAACCCGTACGAAAGTCATTTCACTATAAACCTTTTGGATAATCGCGAACATATGAGACAAATGAAAAGACTGCATGTATTGGATCTAGAGGCTGTTGTTCGTTATATATCATCCTTTTGTAACTGAAATTTTGCTGATACTATTTATGAATTATTTTAATTTAATAATAGGAATTCTTTTGTTTTGTTGTTTATGAATTGTTTAAGTTTCGAAGTTTTGACCTTGTTTCATATATGTGACCAGTGTTAATTGTTTTTGTTTTATAGTTTTAGACTTTAGTTTTATAGTTTTTAAGTAGTTCTTTATGACTTGTGACAATTTTTTTTTTTATACTCAATTACTTGTTTTGTTCCGTCAACCATTTAACGATATTGTTCTCAATAACTACGTTAAGAGTAACGTACCATTTAATTTTTTTTTTCTTCAGTTAATTTTATAATTGTTTGTACTTTCTTACACTTATTTATATATTTTATTCACTATAAATTTTATTCTACTACACTGTGATTAAACCTTTATTTTGTCTTGGGAGGTATCACTGGATGCCTTTCTTTCGCGTCATTATTAACCTCTACTATTTACTTATAGATTCATTGTACAGGAAACCGATTGTAAATAAAATTATATATCAAAAGAAAAAAATAAATTTTTTTTAATAAGATTATAGATTCTGAATACCATAATTCTGAAAATACACAAATCTAACAAAACTGAAATTATTAGACAATTTAAAATAACAACTTGAATTTTTTTGTAAGCATGAAATCTCATGGCAGTCAATAGAATTATACTTCAAAAGATTAATTTCTAAGCCTTTATTATATATTGTAAAAATAGTAAACTCCTTAACGACTTACGATTTGACGAGTTAACTGTTAATAAACTATTATTTGAAATGTGGTAATCAAGTTGTTTCAAATGTATCACATCCTTGTCAGGTATCAAATCAGAGAACTTCGGCATAATAAGCAAGCTTGCTGTTAACTCGGAATATTCCGTAGTAGTAATATTTAAAAAACAAAGTGGGAATAAATAAACTATTTAACGTAAATTAATTAGTTACAAAAAGCAAATTATGGTAAATAAAACTTACTTTTTGAAAAGTGAATGTGTTTTCTAACTTAATCTGGAATGCTTATTGATAAATTAAATATTTCTCAACTTTTTAAGTAGTTAAATTTAAAAAAAAAAAAATAGGTTAAACTTTTTAATTGTGTTCATATACAATGGTTTTTATTTTAATACTTGTACTTAATAAATTCATCAGATCATATAATCTAAAGAATTCGAAAATCAGTTAATTTATAATTGAATTATATATTTTATGCGGAATCAATTATTGATTTTATAATTTATTTATTTTTCTAATATAGTAACTAGAGAGAGTAATAATATTTAATGAAAGTTCAAAATACCGTAAACTTGTTTTGAATGGAATCTAAAAAACTATAATTTGCTGTAAGCTATTAAGCTATGTATTGTTTTTTTTTTTTTTTTCAGTAGTTTGCTGACAGAGTAAATATGTATAATAAATAGTAAAAAAGATGGAATGATATCAATGTTCCTAAAGTGAAACAATAAATAAAATAAAACACTATCGAGTTCGATTACACCAGAAAAAGTAAACAACGCCATAAATTTTGTCAGACTAACATGTATATAGGATATATATATATAAACAGAGAACGAAACAATAAACTAGTAAAATACAAACAAAGAAAATAGAGAAACCTTGTCTAATAATAATAATAATAGAAAATCACATAAAATATACAATATTATTATCACCAACGATATCAAGTAACATTTTTCATTGAAATATTATATTTTTCCCTAGTACTGTCAGTCATATTGTTTTCAGCCAAAAGAAGCAGAATAAATTCCATTTTTCCAATGTTTATTCCATGTAAAGCGATTTGCATAAGTAAGGCTGTTGAAGTACAACAGGTATTATTCTGAGATGATTCTTGCGAAAGTAATGATTTTTTTACATAAAACTAGTTTTTATAATAGAGTAACGATAGAACTGAATATCGAAGTTGAGATTGGCGTATGTATTCATCAGAAATGTTTGGATGTTAAACGTGAATGGAAACCATTGCCTTTGATTCTTTCCAAGTAAATCAGACACGGGTTACTTGTTACTTTCTTGTTTGCTACATTATTGTTTATGGAATTCACTTACATATTACTGCAGATCGTCTGTTACGTAATCTAATGACATCAAAACATTTGTAGAAATCATGAAATTTTTATGAATATATTTTTCGGTTTGCTTTTTAGCATGTATTCTAACTTATATGTATGGTAAATATTACGTGTTTTAAGATTAATTTCTATGATTTTATGAATCTTTTATATATCTAAACTAATTTCTAGGTTTTATCATAGAATGAGTATATCTCTTTTTTCCTAATATAAACATATTTACAAGAATTTATATCCATTTTTAAAGTAAAATAGTGCAGTATGAAATATATTTAGATAAATATTTCAAGCGTCATTTATAACACACATTTAGCGGTATATTTCTGCCATTGTTCAGATTTTAGAAATTTACATGGCTCGTTGCTCATCTCAAAACATTAAAATAAAATGGCACGGGAATTCGAAAAAAAAAATTCAATGTACTTTTCGGCATTGGTGTTAGTGTGCACATTTTCTCATAATGTAAATTTTACAGGCCCGAAAAGATAAGTGATTAGCTATTTGAATTTTTTAAAATCCGAACAAACAGTTTAAATGATAAAACATAAATGTGTATTCCAATTTTATATAACTTAAATTGAGCGTTTCATAAATCCCTCGGTATAACTGAGAGGCACAAAATCCAAAATCAAGTTATCCATATTACTGACCAATATTGAGTGTTAACTATATCTAGTATGTATTACGGCTCTCTGATTAGTTAAGGGATAACTGGTAAAGCGTTTGAAAATCTAATTGGTTGGAGAATGATATTGGTATTTAATGTTGTGAAAAATGAATTATATACATGCATGAGTAGCGATATTAATTATGATAAATAGTGTACAATTAGTAATCAATTTCTTCAAGTAATCAAGTAAAATAATAAATCTGTATTGTAGTTTAAATAAATAAATAAATATTTAAAAAACATTATTTTAAGTAATAATAATTACTTGATTAATTTTTTTGTTAAATATTTTGTTTTTTTTTTTTTAGAAAATATTTTATAATTATTTATTATTGAATTTTTATATATTACAAAAGTATTATTATTATAATATTTTGGCCATATTATAATATGGCTTCCTCGTGTACTTTGCAATATATATAATATATCCAACTATAATCAATAAATAATTTTTAATAAACAACTATGATTAATAGTTACTAATTAGTAAAAAAGTATGAAAGAAAAAAATTGAAAGTCTAAAATGTGGTAAAAAATAAAATGTTTAAGGACCTTTTTTAAGGACCCCACAGGAACTAGAACCACCATTAGGTATGTAATCAGCCTCTGTGAAGTGCCGTGGCAGCAGATAAAACTACTCCCCCCTCTCCCAAACCTAATAATTACGTATAATAATTATCTTGAATGTATATTACATTAAAAAAATGATACTGATATCAAAAAAGGTAAGGCACTACATTTCTATTATCAAAATTTGTTATTAATTTAGAATTTTATTTTAAAAATATACTTGTTCAACAACTACATTTCTTCTTTCCCGCGTCAGAATTCTTCTTTTGGCCTGCGCGGAACTCCGTAGTGACGCAATGTCGGGCGATCACCAGTACGTGTTTTTCATGTGTCTTCCCTGCTGGCGTGAGGCAGTCCAATCATTTTTATAATTTTCTGTGGGGCGGTCATGAGCCTTTCCGGGCCTGGGGGTTGATCATTGGCTACCTCCTCGGCAACTGCGTTGACAACTCGCATAATTTGGTGTTCCGTTGGCTTCCAGGGCACCGGTGACATCTGGTAGCATGGGCCGTTCATCAGCGACCACAAAACCTATTCCTCTGTGATCACTTCCAAACTCCTCCTCGCACAATTCCCACTTCTCCAACAGTGGGGCCAGCCCCTCACCTGATACCGAGGTGATGTCGATGACCGATCTCGCTCCCCGTCCCTAAATCAAGGCAGCGGGCTCATTTACCACCAATCCTAGTGATGAAAATAGTGTAGCTAGTTGATATCTTCTGTTGGTGGACTGAATGCGGCCTAACTAAACGCAGAATGCGTTGAGATCCCCGGTTAGTATGACCGCTCGTCTCTCTCGGCGTTGTAGATGTTCCAAAATCTGCAGGAATTCCATGAATCTACCTTCCCCACCGTTTGGGGATATATATGAATTGACAAGCACATGGTCTGTTAGCACTGCAGCCACAAAGCCTTTCCCGACTACAGTGCCCTTCGGTCGCGTATCTGCCAGACACTATCCCGATTGCTGCATCATTGTATTGGTCCACTAACCAGGGTCCTCGCTGAACCGCTCTGACATTTGGTTCGGAAAGTGAGTATAAAGTCCACTCCACTATTCATCGCTGTCTGCCAGGCCAGATCTTGTGCAACCGCATTACGATTGGAGTTCAACTGCAAGTAGTTCATTTCTGGCTCTTGCAGTCACGGTTTCCGGTCCTATGACCGCCCTCTCCACAATTCAAACATTTACTTGGAGGTCCAAGTAAACATTTACATTTACATTTTTTGAAGGTCCAACATTTACATTTACGTGCCGGTCCACGGCACGTTGCTGCAACTGTCCTCTGCCCCAACACTTGATGCAGTGAGCATCCTGTTTCCTGAGTGCCATTAGGATTGCCATCCTACAAGTTGTTTGCCCGAGGAGGTAAGCCGATGCTCCTCTCTTGCTGGCATTACGACGGTGGCGTTCTGAGAGTTTCCGAACGCCGGCCGTATAGAAGTTACCCCAGCGGTTTTCTCTCCATTCAGTGCCTTCTGAACCGCCCATTCGACCTCTTCCACCGTTGTCACGTCATCAAAACCTTTTACATATATTACAGCCCTCCTTGATGCTTGACCAGGACTTTGAACGCCGGCGATGTAGCCGTTGTCTTTTGTCGAAAATGCGAGACGTGTTTCTCCCCGACTTAGATACGGACCTCCACTGAATTGTTCAATCCTTGCCTGACCGACAAAATATTTTCAGCCAGGCAGTCTCCTACTGTTTTCATCACCATCCGTAGCAAATCCGCGTGCGTAACGCCTTCTTGTTTCAGGACTATGGTCTGTCTATAACTTTTCTATGTCTGTCCTGCTGTCTGTCTTGTTTCTTGCTGCCCAACTGGTATATATCATTATACCACTTTCTCTTCTCCAGGCCCAGTATTCCAAAACTTTCCTAACTAGCTCAACTGTCTAGTTTTTTTTCCAACGCAATCTTGTTTTTAGCCTCAAATGCGTTATCAATTTTTTTCATAGCAGCGAAGAAGCGGTCCGCTGCTCGTGTGTCCTTGCTGTCTAAGAAGACTGTAAAACTGTCTCCCGTTTCATCCCCCGCAGCCATTTCACCTAGGACCAAAGCGCCCGTCACGTCTCAGATTACCAGCCTAGAAGAGGGCTTCAGCCACTCATTTCCTGACTCCTAGTGCCATCCGTTTAATGTGTACCGTCAAGGCATCCCTTACACCTCCTTAGGTGTCGATGACGTAAGCCATGCCCGTTGCCTCCACATCACTCGGAAGGCCGCGTTTTAACATACACCTGCAGCTGCCACTTCCTGTGCAGAACGGTCCTCAGTTCTTCCAATGACACGTCCTTAGTCTATTCTCGTAGGACCTCCGTCTCAGTCCCTGCATCTTCCTTGGCTGCTGGTGGTTTACTGCAAGGCTTTAAACTCACCGCCAGTTTGGACATCCGCTCCACCATGTCCTTTATTGTTCTCTTGATTTTGGCCGTTTTACAGGCCTCATGAGTCCAGCTGTGGCTGTGAGCAGGGACTTCATGACATCAGTTTCACTATCAGTGGACTCCAAGCTCTACCTCCGTCTTCGCTTGAGAGTCCTGTTCCGTTTACCTCTAGATATAATTATCAGTCCATCCATTGTTCTGATATCATTGTACTCATAGCCTCGTCCGGTCCAGTTGTTGTTGCTATGCTTGCCATAGCAGAGGTGAACTATGTCTATGTAACCCTTATGGACTTAGGCATAAGTTCAACACAGACGGTTTGAATTCTGCCGCTAAATTGAAGTAGTGGACAGAAAGATATAATAGTCTCTTTC
The DNA here is from genome assembly GCA_010016005.3 of Zanna intricata. Classification (NCBI taxonomy): domain Eukaryota; kingdom Metazoa; phylum Arthropoda; class Insecta; order Hemiptera; family Fulgoridae; genus Zanna; species Zanna intricata. The sequence continues at coordinate 11,275 of JAAAKQ030512133.1, forward strand.
CCGCTATAATACAACGGTTGGTAAGCCTTGTCGCAATCTGGACAAAAGATGTTGGCTAGGATTAAATATGGCCGGCTGGCCAAATAATGGCTACAGGAAGCTCAGTTAATCGCGTAAAAGCACTTGTTTTTTCTTATACCTAAAATTGCTAGTATTTTCCTTAATATAGATTTTTACGCTAAAAATTGTCAAATACGTTTCCTATAACTAGTATTAATAACTAATAAAAAGTGTTTCCTTAAAATATTTCTAGTTTTTTAATTATAAGCTAAAACAGTACGACCACGTGGTGGCTATAGGTTATACACTACTATTATAGGCTAACAAGTTTATCGTGTTTAACAGGTTTCTTTACTAGTTTTCTTAATAAATTATCTTAAAACTAACATCATTTTGCTTGAATTACACTAAACCAGAATAAAACACGTTTACTATTGTATATTAATAAAGGATAATTCACTTGAAACCAACCCTCCATATGTCCACGCACCCGTACACTAAGACGGTAATAACGTTTTTGTTTTTAAAGATCTCGTATTGCCCACTGACACACTCGTTTATTAACGCTAATACCAACGATTTTAATAAAAATTGACACAAAACCTGCCAAAAAAACCACAATTTAAATCACACCAGTATGGAACTCCAGGAAGTCCCGTCTACTTCGCCCGACTGCATGCGTCTACTAACAGACTACTAATAACTATATACTGCATGCAGTAGTCTATAATTATTTAATATTAGTATAGTGATCTAAAAGAATCTGATACGGACAAAACATGACATCCTTGTACGCCTATTAAATTACATTACAAATTTTTTAAAATGAAAATACATAACATTTTATTTCATTAATATCTTCTGATATTTATTTATTTATTTTTATTGTTATTAATGAATTATTATTTATCGTATACCTTTTTTTAATCAAATGTTAATAAATTATTAATAAATCAATATATTTAAATTAAAAAAAGGGGGTGAAATCTGGATTCGAAGCATGTGTACCCTTGTAAGATCCAATACTTCATTAATTAGAATTTTATTTGGCTATTACTCTGGAACCAATGTAAAAAAGGTACCACTTATGATATGTCGAAGAAATGCACTCAATGAGGTCTTATTGAGCAGTTAAGAAAAGTCTTATTGGCAGTTAAGAAAAAGTCCGAAATAAACTCAAAAACGAATATTATAATTTTTGATTTAGGATTGTTGTAACATCTAGTTGTGCACCTCTTCTTTGATTGCAATCGACTGAACCAAAAATGTCGAAAAAAGCCCGAATTCCAAAAAAAGAAGGATTTTTGGACTTTTTCTTAACTGCAGTAATAAGCCCTCATTGAGAGCTTTTTAACGACACATAGTAAATGGTAATTATTTTCATTGGTTCCAGAGTTATAGGCAAATAACATTTTAATTAATGAAATATTTGAATCTTGTAATGGTACACATCGGTTCGAATCAGATTAATCTCCTTTTTTTTAATTTTCATATATTATTATAATATTATATTAATAATATTAACCTCTGATTGTAAAAAAATTGTATATAAGTAACCTAATAGGCGTACAAGGAAGTCATGTGTTGTTCACATAGATTTTTTTTCTTCAGATAAGTAAAAATCTCCATTGTTCAGAGGTCTTTATCCTAGACATCTTATTTAAAAAAATAACTAAAAATATATTTTAAAATTTCTTTAAAACTTTCTTTTCTTTGGCATTACAAATCGAAATGAAGCCAACAAATTATAGATAAAAGCTATACATTTTTTTTAAGTCTTCTATTTTCAAAGGTCAGGAGAAAAGTCTGGTCTAGATGAGACGAAAGGTTTTTCGCCTAGTTTTTTTACCCTAGAAAACTTATCCTCTTTTATTATTTAAATCAGAATATTATTATATTACTACCATTTTTTTTCTAATCAAATTCTATTATTTATAATGAAACAAAGAATTTCCTTTTCTACATCCTGACAATTACTTAGCCTTCTATCAGTTTACAAAAAGAACGTTGAATTTTGATAATCTTTATTAATCAAAAAGAGTTCTGTTAGAGAAGAGGAGTAAAATCTCTATGCTGCTGTTTGAGGTTTATTTTAGTTCTCTAATTTGTTTTTTAATTAAATTTATTTCCAAGCATTAATTAATTTTTTCTGTTAAATGTTCTCTCTAGTTATTAATAATTTTTATTAAACAAACAGTATTATGAGTGAACCTTTGTGTTCTCTTTGTTTATATCAAAATTATTATATATATTTTTTTATTTTTTTTTTTATATGTCTCATAAGAACCCTTTATATATATATATATATATATATATATATATATATATATATATATATACTGTATTTATAGCAATAATTAACAAGAAATTATTATTTTTGCCGAATCTATAGGTAAATTACTTTTAAAATTTTATATAAATTCTAAAATAGAAATTATTTTTTATTTCTTTTCATTATTTTAGAAAGGAAGTTATAATCAATTATGAAACATGTAATGACTGATATATTTGTTTACGAGGAGCCAATCTAAAAATTCTGTTTGTGTATTCATTCCTATATGAGATGTTATTTTCATTTTTGACATTGATTTTATACTGAATTAAACAACTTCCCTTTCCAGTAAAAAAAAATTGTAGCTTAATTATCGGAATGTACAGAAAATACAAAAACAAATAAAATTTTATAAATCGGATCTCTTTGTATACGCACGTATAATTACAATGAATATTAACGTGAAATTATTTTTATTATCTTTCATTTAATTCTAATATACATTATTTTCCACTTACAAATAATTAATACATTTAATGACATCTAAATCCCAAACTAAATAACATTTGGGATACGAATTATATACGTAAACAAAAACTCAGACTTCCAGTATTATATTTACTGAGTTATAAAAAAAATAAATAAATCTAGGGAACTATAATAATTTTAATCACAAAATATAAACCACCAGGATGGTCTAGTTAACTCGTCATTACAAATCAGTTGTTTAACATCTTATTTTCAAAGTCGAAGATTATGAGATTAGTAAAGTTTGTTGCTTTTATACAGATTCAAATACTCTCTTTTTTTCCTGTTTAGCCTCCGGAACTACCATAAGCTATTACTTCAGAGGATGAATAATGATGATATGAATGAATGTGAATGAAGTGTAGTCTTGCACAATCTCAGGTCGAGCAATCCTGAGAAGTGTAGTTAATTGATACCCAACCACCAAAGAACACCGGTATCCATGAACTAGTATTCAAATCCGTATAAAAATAACTGCCTTTACTAGGATTTGAACCTTAGAACTCTCAACTTCAAACAGATTTAAACACTAAACAGTGGATACCAGTGTACATAGTTTGTTAGGGTTCAATTATTCACATAGGAATGGTCGGCCAGTGTGTAAACGAATACACCTGATTTCTATTGCGATATATATCATCCTCATCATACTGGGCCGTGGGAGAGTTGATTATTGTCTACTAATTGAAAAAATTGCAATACACGTAAGAAAAATAAAGATAAAATATGCTAATAACATTTTAATTCTATTTTTAATAATAATAATAATAATAATAGCAATTTTAAAATTGGTCAGTAAGAATTCTTTACTTTTAATATTATTTACAAAAAAATAATTAGTAAACTACAATTTAATAATTGATGGTTACAGATTAATTATGACTATGATTAATGATTACTTTATAATTACTGAATTAACATAATTAGTGAACGATTTTTTATAAAAAAATTAATCTTATTTGTATTATGTTTACTGTTGTCATGAAAACATTTTTTCTCTTACTCAAAAAAAACCCATAAAATAGCATATATATATTATTTTGAAAAAAGATTGGAATGAAATAAATACTTATTAGAATCAGATCATATTGTTTAGAGAACTAACAATTGCAAAAATAAAAAATTGCTTTCCAGGTTATTTTAGTGGATTTTTTTAAATGAAATTATTTTACAAAACAGAATTGTTTAATACGTACATCTCTACTTTATTCTCTGCACGATTTTATTTATTTACTTTTTTTTTAATAATACTAGAATATAAAATTCAAGATTAAAAAGAGGAGAAAAATCTATATACATATGCATATTCTTCCTCATATATTTGTAGGAGCTATAATAAAAATAATATATTTTATATTCATCCGCATGTGTATGTATGTATGTATGTATGTATGTATGTGTGTGTGTGTGTGTGTGCGTGTGCGTGTGTGTGTGTGTGCGTGTGTGTATGTGTGTGTGTTTGTGTGTCTGTTAATAAGTTTGTATTGAAAACTTATCGACCACAACACTCGATATATGTATTATTCCAGAACAATGACAAAATACAGTGTACTGTTTGTTACAAACTGGTTTTCGATTAGCATTAAAGAATACGAAGCCAGATAAAATGTGATTTATAAAGAGTGGTTTAAAAAATAAAATAAAATTAACAATAGCAAACAATGTAAATTCTCCACAGAAACCGTTTTACTAACCTATTTGTTGAAAAGAGATGAACTAATCATTAATATCTCATTTCAGGAGTGAAATTTACAATGTACTGAATTTCCAGTGTTTCTTTTTTACGATGACATATATGAATTTATGTAAGAAGGCAATTGTGTAAAGTCGTCCATACTTTTTTAATGAAACAATGCAGAAATGGGTTGGCTTTAAATCATAATAGAAAGTAATTTTTGTTTACCGAGTACAAATTTTATGATCATTTATTCTTTACATATAATTTCGTTACTTCCTCTTTGGGATAAAAGTAATTTTTTTTAACGAATTTGAAATATGTCAGCAGTATACAATAATGTCAGTATGAAATATATCATCATACAATAATACATACATCCTACTTCTTACATCATATAATAACAGAATCTATAATCCATAAAATTCCAGTTTGAACAAAATAACCAGAACACAATGTCTTTGGATAATAAGAAAATGATAATAAGGGAGACTGCATTAGTCATTTGTTTAACTGGAGACATAAAAAAAATAATTCACTTTAGCACCGGAGCATTTCTGGTAGAATATTCGCAATTCGCACGGAAAGATACTGTTTTTTTTTTTTCATTAGAAGAAACTTTCTTTGCCATTTCATGGAGAAATCCTTATATTTTTGGTTCTTACGACTTGACAAAATTATTTAAACACTATCACTCATATTTACTGAAAATTACAATTACACTGGCAACTACATCTATTCTCAAGACTTAAAATTCAAAGTTTGAAGGAATATTTTTCAGGTAACTAACATTGATTCCAAAGAAAACTAAATGTGTATGTTTAAAAGCTATCGTTCAACATTTGAAAAACCTCAGCTCAATTATTGTTCGTTTTTTCACCATTTCCTGACAGAAACAGTTTTATGAATGTTTGAACGTTCCTTAGGAATTACCTTTACATGAAGTCCATAGTTTCTGATATTCAAAAGTTCTAAGATGCTAGTAATAGTGCAAGCATTTTACAAAAATTATAGAGAGAACCATTTATTTCCTGGTGAATACTGATGGTAATCTTATAAATCTAGAAATAAATTCTTTCTCATTCCTGCAATAATTTATTTTATAGCCATAAAGGAATACTAAGAAGTGAGATGGCTGATATACATAGTAAGGACATTTTCATTTAGTCTATGTTTGACACAAATTACGTAGTCGATTATTCGTGCTTTGTCAATCGATTTTTATGTCTTACAAAATTAGTAACAGGTTACCGATTCAACAGAAAAATATACCTTTCTACCGTGAAAATACTGCAAAGTGTTGACTCTAGTTTAGTTTTAATGTTTACTAGGCTTTTTATTCACGTAGATAAAACTATATTAATAATATGTAATTCTACGTTTCCGTTGACTTTCAAATTTCATAGAGAAAAAATTCTGGGATCATGGAAAATATTTGAATATTGAGAAAATAGATAACAAAATTCGAAAATTTCCTTTAGGGAGAAATCAAAAGTAAGTTAAAAGAAACACTCAATTTTACCTTACTTTTTTTTTTGGCTGAGAGTAAAGTTCAATTTGAAAATAAATTAGAATTGAACAAAGGTAATGAAATCAACAAGAAAGAAGGATAATGGAAAATTAAATGTTACAATACAAAAAGGTGGAAACTTTTTTTAGATTGTAAAACCAAATTCTGGATGAATTAAGGTAGAAATATAGGCTAAATTGGTACAATTAGGAAGAGTTTTTATGTAGAAAAGAAGTTTGCTCTCATCAAATATAAATTTAAAAATTTAAAATTTTCTTTAAAAATATTTTTATGCAATGTAAACATTTTGATAGTGAAGCTGAAAATGAAAAGCAGAAATAAAAAGAATATATGTATTTAAAATGTATTATTAAACAGAAATAAATGTTGAAATTAGATAGTTTAATAACGTTTTGTATGAAGACGTCTTAAAGCTAGTACGAAAAAAGGAATCCCTTCTTTGTTAGTAAAGAAACGAACTAGATTTCTAGGCTATCAATGTTTAGTTATTCTTTTAACAAGTAATATTACAATGTAGAAGCTGTAAAAAAGGATGGGACATGTAAAAAAGATATAGAATGTAATAAATGAAAGTGGTTGAACGATTAGTCCAACAGTGAAAAGAATGAAAATTATTATATACATATATTATTTATATTTATAACAGCATCAGACCCACACCCTAAACTAAAATGTATGTAATAATTTACAACAATGAAATCCTACCATTCTATAAAATATACTGATTGGCTGCTAGATTATAATATAATACATGCTGAATCCCAGAAGAAATTTGAGATTTTAATTTTTACATTACATCCATTTCAATAATTTATTAAAGTAAATCATAACAGCACAATCTAAATTTTATTTATTAATTAGGGGAATGAAAATGAAATTCATAAAAATTATTACAATAAAAGTATAATAACATGTTCATTTCAAAACTTATATTCAAAAACTTTATAAAATCTTAAAAATAAAATTAAATATATGTTGCCATGTGTTGAGAATTTCGTTTAATTTTTTGTAAACTACCCAAATTAGTTTTTCTTGTAACTTTGAATTTTAAATCATTTTTTTAAACAAAAACTTATGAAAATTTTCCAAGTAAATGAAAGCAGAATCGTTTTGTAAATTTAAACACATCCTCATTTTTCGTAAAACTAATCTGCTTGTAAATTGATTTTTATAAAAATTAACGGATGATTGGGCTAATTGATTAATGAACACGTTTTTATTTTTATTTGTTTGTTTACTTTATCATTTAATAAGCCGTATTTTAAAATAAAAATAAATTAATTTAAAGAAGTTATTATTTTAAAATCAAAAATAATGAATAGCAAAATTTATCAGTGTAACATTAGGAAGGTAATGGCATAATAATTATTTTGCTATTTCAAAAGGGAAATGGCATAATAATGATCATATTTGTGCATATTATGGAGTGGAAGAACAATAGAGTATGTCTACCCCCTTTGGCATTGTACTGATAATAGAAAACAATAAATACTCTCTGCTCGTACATACAGCTGTGCCACAATTTTGACTAGGCGAGCGTAAACGTAAACATTTGAGAGAGAGAGAGAGAATGTGAGTGTGAAAGAAGGATAGGGTAAGTGAAATGGAGACAAAAAGAGCGAGATGAATGTGTGAGGAAAGAGAGAGAAACAAACACAGTAGAATAGCGTGAGAGAACAGTGATGTACAGTGAACTTCAGTATGAGGTAATAATGTGGGTATGTGTGGGCATTTTCGGTAGTGTGGGTTTTAGAGTAGAATGTTTTGTGGGTTATATGGAATTAGCGAGTTGGGTTTATTACAATGGAATCGCATGCGCTTCACTTCATTTAACACTAATGTGGGGTATAGATTACTAAATAACTCTGCTTGATTATATTAATGACCTTTTAAGAAAAAAAAAAAGGTATATATATATATACTTTTAATTTTTTCATTCTGTTTTATAATTAATAAATTACCATTCCCGTAGTTATTTAAAAATAATATCCCATATAACGCAGTACCCTAATTTGTCACACGGAACGTGCATAGGATGGGCTAATTTTTTACTTTAACTCGAATTTTATTCGCTGGATGCGGTATATTTTAATTAAAAACTTCAGAAAAAGGATAATCTATTTTCTATGATCTATCATTTCTGTTATGATAGTATAAATATTACTGTTACTGATTATATAAATGTAAGTTACAAGTTAATAGCATGTTCTACTCAACATTTACAAATTAAAAGAAATTGTATTTTCGTTTTTTTTTTTCTTCAGTCATTTGACTGGTTTGATGCAGCTCTCCAAGATTCCCTATCCAGTGCCAGTCGTTTCATT